>SNQJ01S0002016.1:496594-525372 GCA_010110895.2 Picea sitchensis | reverse complement strand
TAAACAATTTTAAGCCAATTAAGCCATTTTTAATCTTTCTCAAAGTGACCATCAATATTATACAATATAATAACAACAAAAATAATGAGCATCATTCACACATAAGATATACATAGAGACAGATTTTCACGAGGAAACCCATAAAGGGAGAAAACCTCTTCTTCTTCAAAATGATAGGCAGTGTTTTAAGTTCTGTACATCATCTATAATTGAGCACCAAATCAATGTGAAGCTACTACCTCTGTTTTACAATCTCCAACTTGTTTGAGAGCACCAACTCTCTGGTTTCTCTAGAACCCACTAGAAGCAAGCACCAACTCCCTGAGTGATCCAGCACCAACTGGATGGAAGCACCAACTTCCAGTCACACAAGCACCAAAATGTATAACAGAGAACAACTGTTCTCCCTTGCACCACCCTGCCACCCTGGTTTTTTTGGCTGCAACCAGATGGAAGCTACAACTCCCTGTGTTCAAGAACCCACTTGAATCTCTAAGGAGAACAGTCCTCCGTATCACCTCCCAACCACCCTTATTACAAATAAATGATTGAATAACCAACAACATAGATAAATCAATTCTTACCACTTCTTCATTGTTCTACAATTCTTCTCTGCTACACTATTCTTCTACTCTGTTCATATTTGGCTGGACTTGCTGTCTTTGTCTATCTGTTCTTTCTCTATCCTTCTCATGCTCTTTGATATGTGCAGATTCTTCTCTCTTCACCTTTTCTCTTATGTTCAGCTTCTATTCCTTATCTCTGAGATTTCTTCACACTGCGCATACTGTAGTTTTTTCCTTTCTAAAGTTCAACTCATTTTTCAATTAGAACATCCGACCACACACAGTCTCTATGTTTTTATTTTATGCACAACCACCACAACAATTACACCTCGAATCTTCTTGGGAAAAGAAACATCTCAGCGACTGAATCGCCAACTGATCAAGAATCATGAATCAGTTTGGCTAACTGAATCGTAACTGATCAATTAATTGTGAGGTGAAACAGTATCCCTCCGATCATATTCAAATTCACCTGCATCGTTGGATAAAATGATGGGTCTCGTGATTACTCCATATGACCACTGGTGGTGACCACGGGCCTAATCAAAATGCCTTTCACATTTCGGCATTTCGGTAATTCTTGTGATGAGATATCTTGATGCTCCATGTCACGATCCCCGAAAGTCTGAAAAAAAAGCTTAGCTGGACTAGCTTCGATCATTTTGACATTTCTCATTTTGGCATTTCGCGATTTCGCATGTCAAGAATTCATGATGTGAGGCATCTCAACTCTCCAAGTCACGATCTCTGAAATGGAGTTTAGTTGTTAGCACCTTTCACAATTTCACATTTCAGCATTTCGCGATTTCACATGACATGAGTTCGAGAGGTTAGGGAACCCCATTCCTTTGACTTTCCAGTCAGCAAAATGACGATCTTTCGCCACGTGTTCTATGGCCCCAACGGTCCAGATCTTATCGTGATTTTGAAACTTCACGGGCCTTCGTTGTGTTCGATCAATGGTCCAGATCAATCCTCGATCAGACGGCTAGGACTATTTCATGAATTCACGAGTCTTTGTTGTGCCTGATTCGAGATTTCAGTGTTTCACATTTCGTGACTTTAGGACTCATGTGGTGAAGTGTTTCTACACTTCCAACACCCGGTATCTGAAACTCCGATTTCCCAGTCTATGAAACTATGAAATGGAGTGTGCTTGTTTCAGGATTTCGACGTTTCGCATTTCGCGACTTCGGGACTCCTATGGTGAAGTGTTTCTACACTTCCAACTCCCGATATCTGGAACTCCGAAATGGAGTTATTTCTCGGTCTTCGAAACTCTTTGTTGATGTACTTGTTACGGGATTTCGGTATTTCACATTTCGCAACTTCAGGACTCCTGTGATGAAGATTCTGAACTCTTAACTCCTCCAACTCCTGGTATCCGAAACTCCGAAATGGAGTTATTTGACATGCTCTGATCTTTTGCATTTCGAGATTTTCTGCCATGCAATCATCGTTGCGCTACCGGTCTTGCCACTTTCTCTTGTTCATCATTGTCAGGATGAGCTTGCCATCAATGACAAACAAATACTCTACCTTCTGTCTGATGACAAACAAACACTCTGCCTTCTGTCTAAAAACATGACAACACGGGCTTCAAATCTCTTCACGTCCTAAATTCCACTCTCTCCCGAATCCGCGAATGTCGAACTTCCATATAGCTTGGGGATCAACGATCTCACTTCATCCTAGATCTACGGTCTATAATTACTCCAGGCTCTGGGACTTTGGATCTTTCCACGCCTTTAACCACACTTTCTTTTGGAGTTATGAACTTTGAACATGCGAAGAACTTTGATCAACGGTCCATGTGTCCACACCAATGGACGGTCGAAATAGAATTTGGCATTTAGGGATTTTTGACCCAAACTAAATCACACCCCAATTCCTATGAAGTGCCAAGTCTCTGAACACATGATATGTCACCATGTACACCCAACACTGATGGTCAGGATCTGCTCCAGGCTTCAAAACTTCAGGAGTTCTCTCCCCTTACACAACAACAGTCCAGTTCTTTTGGACTGTCGTACTTTCGAATCACACTCAATCTGCTGACACGTGGCCTTATAACCAATGCTCAAGATTAATTTCGGACTTTAGAACTTCACGAAACTTGCTTCCTCCGCAACGCAAACCTCAAAAATATCGAACTCATGGAGTCTGAAGGACTTAAAGGTTTATTATTTGTGCACCTTACCTAGATCCAATGGTTGTTGATCCTTGCACTCAAAACTGATGGTTGGGACTTGTTCTCCTTACCTGAATGCTCCTCCTCTTGTCCAGACTTAACCTAACGACTGATATTGAATATAACAGCCAATCCAATGGTTGTTAAGACTCCTCATGTGTTGCAACTTCACTTTCCTTCCAATAAAGGATTTGTCAATTTTTATCAAAGGCTTGGCCTTTTTAGTACTTCTTCTACAGGGCTGACTCCTTGGCCTCTGCTTGCATTTTGGAAAAATCTACTCCTCCTGAGCTTGTTCAACACTTGAGATGAAGCGTGAGTGTACACTTGCGCTTCTCCTGCATTCTTGGACTTAGAGAGTCCTTGACTTTCGCACTACTTGCATAGGCCCTGTGCATACTTGCACTATCTCTCCTATGAGCTTGTAATTACTCGAACTTCAATGGGTTGTTGGCCCATTTTTTCCTCCAAATGACTTATTCTACCTTCCTGGCACTCATGCTCTCTATTATGATCTTGTAAACACTGTCAGAGTGTTCCTTCAACACTCTCTTGGTTGTCTGCACTCTCCTTTCTGAGATTCACCAACAATTTAATAGTATGTTGGCTTGTGCGTTCCTTGCACTCAATTCTCCTGAGTCCTAAACTTGGAAGACTCACCTATGCACTCCTTGCACTTTCTCTCAAAGTCTTCAATAACTCTGATGTGCACTCCTTGAAAAACTTTTCCTTCTGAGCTTAAGACTTGTTCTGGTGTGCCCACTTGGCACGCTCTTCATAGAACTCGTGAATGAGTTCTTGCGCACTTCTTGTGCAAGCCTTTTAGAGTTTTCCAACAACTCTAAGGTGCACTCCTTGCATAGCCGTGAGAGCCCAAAAAACTAAAAAAACTACAGACAAAGAATTCTATCTATTCCTACAAAGGGAATATACATACATGCCCTAAACAATTCATAACCATACACAGTAAACATTCAGAAATTAAACATATTCATTGCACAGATAAACACACAAAGAATCATATGCAGGGAAATCTACTTTTGTATTAAATCTGAATTCTCTTTACAATGTGTACGAGAATGGACTGCAATAGAGTTTTAGTTCTTTCTCTCAACAACTACTCACTCAACCAACCCCGTCTAGGCATACATTACATAGATTTATACATGAGGGGGCTTCTCGAGCCTTCCCTTCATATTATTCTAGTTCTATCATGTCTAATTAAATGCCTCCTTATCACTAAGCCACTATAGTAAATATTCATTTACAGCTTTAGATGTGAGGCGATGCTCAAGATCTATACAACTACGGCCCATTAAAGGCAACTTAAATTTATCCTTATACAATAAATGGCTCGGCCTTCCTTAAGCCTTACAATATTAAATTACATTAAATTTACATTTAAACTCAAAATTGAGAAAGTTGACGCTTCTCTCTCCTTGGGATCCGCTCCCTCCTAGTGCGTTGTTGCGATGGCTGCTGATGCAATGATTAGTTGGAGAGATGATCGTGCATCATACTCCACTGTTGAAAAAAATCATGATCTCCTTCTCATGGATCTTTTGATGCTGATGTTGAGATCCTCCTGGGTCCCAAAATTCACTCTGGAGTTGTCCACTTGCTCCTATGTTTTTCTGTTGTTGTCATGTTGTTGATGCAGGATCTCCCCTTGGTTTCCAAATATTTTGTTGTAGTTCCCCATTTAGTATTCCACTGCAATCCCTTCTTGTCATCCTCCATTTTTTATCGATTGTCTCATGTGCTGACTTCAACATCAGCCTCCTTATCTCTTCTATCTCCTTGTCTATCTTATTCATGGGTTGGCTCCTTTCCTGTAGTCTGCTCTGTTGCATATCCTCTTCTTCATCAATATCCAACTTGACCTGTTGGATGAGCCTACTCTAGGTTATTACTCTTTCTCCCAGATATTCCAATTCCTCACACAGATTGAAAAAATTCATGCTCTATGATCTCTCTTCTACTGCAGGTTCCAATTGTACAGTCGTCATATGTTCATCTTCCTTGCCGAAATTTATGAGCAATTCCATAGAATGCTCTTCTTGTCTCCTCCTTATGTCTTTTGAAATGACAAAATATGTGGATTTTCTGTCAAGTTCCTTACAAGCAACATATTCATTGGACTTTTCTTCTAATTCCTTTCCAAGTGGTACTCTGATCTCTCCTACCACCAAAACATGTTTATAGGCATTTCTTCCTTCCAAAATTTGGCAAGATGTTTCTCCTTCCTCCTCCTCCATGACAGTCTGTGTTGGCTATGTTCCTTATCCTGCACCTACAACACATGCACTATTAGTTTTAAAAACATTTGGCCCAATGGCCTCTTCTCTAGATGCCTCCTGCATCACTTTCTCATGTGAAACACATGCAGTGGCCTCTACTAGGCTACTTGGAAGGAATATATCGATTCCCCCAATGATCAGAATGCACCTCTGATATTCCTCCTCGAGAGTTGTATTATTTAACTTCTCATCATCTTCATTCACATGGTCTGCAACCCCACATGAATCTTCATGCTGATGATGCCTCTCTCTTACCTCTTCCTCCTCTCCTGTCATCACTCCTTGTTGATCTAAACTCTCCTCTAAGTTCATGAGAATCTCAAACAATCTCTCCCCCTCTTTCCCCCCCTGGAAAACGAAATTTTCATTTCTTCCCTCCTGGCAGTCTATGAGATCTTTGACTGATCTCTTCTCATTTCCCTCCTGGAAATTTGTGAGAGCTTCAGTTGATCTCTCTTCCTCCTCATCGAGGCTCTCTCCAATTTCTAGTTCACAAATGTAAACCATCTCCTCCTCTATGTCACTGAGGTTTTCCACTTGCCTCAACCACCTCCTCAGTATCCACTTCTACCTCCTGGAAATCAACTGCTGAATAGGCCACTTTACCTTCCCCTTTATGGGCCACTCATACCTCCAGCTTCCTTGCTACATTTTCTGCCATTGCAACATTAATCTGTTGAGCTCCTCTCTTGTATCATTGAGCTCTTTATCCATTTCCTCTTTTCTCATCTTCTTTTGGTCTCCTCTCAAACCTTTTCTATGGCATTCAGTAGCCATTTTGTCTTTTTCCCTGCCCTCCTGGCAAGTTTATTGGCTATTGTGCACTTGCAAAGAGTTCTCCACATAGAGCTATCAACACTTTGTCTTCTCCTCCTTTTCTTGTTGTCTACAAACAAATATCTGCTCTGATACCACCTGATGTAAACCCCCACCACCTCCTAGGGCTTGCACGACCTCCCAGTCTAGGATCATTCATGTAGGAGCTAAAATAGCTCTCGGATCCCTGTTGGATCCCTTATTAATGCACACAGGCCCTTTAAATTCTTGCGGAGGTCCAAGAAACATGCAAGCGCTTTTAGTCTAATCCCCCTTTCTCTTTAGAATCAAATTTGGGCTCTAGCCCCCCTTGTTTCGGCAGAAATCGCATGTGACTGCGAGCTTAAAACTAGGTTCCTAGATTATAGGCACTACTTCGGTGCTCTGGAGCTTTGGGCTAAAGGGATCCTATCTTCATCACCTTCCAAAACCTCCAAAATCACATCTAAACTACGGAATCAACGGTCCATAGTCCAAAAACTGATCTATGACTCACATATTACTTTAGGGATTCGGTCTTATCGAGTTTCCCCTAGTCCAACACACAATTCCCCCAGAATACACGAACTCTGAACTAGAAGATCAGATGGCTAGCCTCCACCTCAGTCTGTGCTTACTCCGAGCTTCAGGATTCAGAGCTCTTCACGTCCTAAATTGCACTCCCTCCTGAATCCGCAAATGTCGAGCTTCTGGATAGCTTGGGGATCAACCGTCCCGCTTCGTCCTAGATCTACAATCTAGAATTCCTTTGGGCTCTGGGACTTCAGAGCCTTCCATGCCTTGAACCAAAATTCCTTCCGGAGTTCTAAACTCCGAACATGTGAAGGATTTTGATCAATGGTCCATCATTCCACACCAACAGATGGTCAAGATAGACTCTGGCCTTCAGGCCTTCAAGGATTTTTGACCCAAACTAAATCACACCCCAATTTCTCCGGAGTGTGAAGTCTCCGAACACATGATCTATTGCCACATACACCTGAAACCAATGGTTAGGATCTACTCCGGGCTTCATAACTTAAGGAATTCTCTCCCCTTACACAACAATGGTCTAGTTCTTCCAGACTGTCAGACTTTCAAACCACACTCAATCTGTTGATGCATAGCCTTATAACCAATGCTCAAGATTAATTTCAGACTTCGGGAAACTTGCTTCCTCTGCAACACACACCTCAAAATTTTTGAACTCGCGGAGTCTGAAGGACTTAAAGGTTTATCAGTCATGCACCTTAACTGGATCCAACGGTTGTTGACCCTTTGTTGACGGGCGAAAATGAACGCTCATCAACTGGAGGAGTGGATCCGGTCCGGGGTTGTCTAAATAACCCAAGCTGTTTGGGATGATCCACCATGATGGGTTTACCAGCTCCGTTGGCCGATCTAAGTCCTAGAAAAACAAAAGAAAACTAATTAAAGGAACTAATCTAAATGAAAATAATAATGAAAGCAAACTAATAACAAATCTAAAATAAATATATACAGTCTACTGTCGAATATTATACAACAATAATTCTATGAAATTAAATGTTCAATTATCAACAGAATTAAATCTTAATCACGAATGTACAATATTTACGGATTAAATATTTTAAATGGAAACCTGCTAAAATCATTTGTAAACTGTCCTATGACAACAAAACTATTGTTTTATTTTTTATTTTTTTCTATGATTTTATGAAAAAGAAATAAAACGAAAAATTATCTAAGCTGAGCAATTAAAATAATAATCCTAACTATAAATCTAAACTATATGTATAACTATCTAAACTACTTAAATAACACTAATAAATTAACTATTAAATAACAAATAGCAAACTGACCTGAAGTAACGCTTCAGGTTTGTCCCGCACACAATAGTTGATTCAGCTGTTCGGTGGGAGGAAACCAGCACCAGATTCTCCACAAGCTTCTCGTAAACAGGAAGCAACAGTGCTCTTCGAATATAAATGACATGACAAACAAGACATAAAAAAGGACAACAATCTTATAATTTACAAATCATCGCAGTTAGATAAATCCCTGTGCAAATATTTGTACAGAACAATTCAATTAACGAAGAAGATAAACCTTTATTCATTAAATTGAAACAAAGTAAATAATGTACTTTTAAAATAAGAGAGATCAGATATGGATAAAACATAAACCAAATCACATCAACCTGCAACGAATTACGATAGCTAAAGTAGTCGATAATTGATTGCAAACTGATATGAAGAAAACTCGAAATAAAAGTTTGATATATTGAAAGCTAAAGCTGTTACAAGACATCAACTTTCATCCCAATCTGTATTATAAATCCATAGTCTGGTTCTCCCAATAATCGATGATGATCGGTCCATTACAAAATAACAAGTATTTAAAGACCACAGGGTAAAACATCCCTGTGGGAATTATCAAAAACAATTTACAAAAAATCTGGGGATAATATCCCAAGTCTTTATTTCTGACTCAAGCTAACAACCTATAACAAAACTATATCACAAAAGTATCTCCTAAACTACCACAGCATGCTCAATTGATCATTGAAATTCGTATGCACTTGAAAGTGGACAAGAATAGACAAGTTTAGATGATATTTTATTTGTAAAACTAACAAAAAATTAAATTTTAAGACTAGCTACAGAATCTCATGATTCTGTAGCTGGTCTAATTTGAACACAGAATCATTTTAAATCCATCCAAAACTAACAGAAATATATTGGAATTATTAAACCAAATCTTTAATTATTACTTCAACACAAAGCAAATCACTCATGCCAGAAGTAACCAAATCTTTATGCCAATTTAAAAAAAAAATGAAATCGTAATTGAATCAATTAAATAATAACAGGATATGTACAATCTGTCACACAACTTTTATTACCAATTTGGAGCAGACATAATCGTTTAAAAAACGAAAACAATGAAATCATTTTTTGAATCAATTTCAAACAGACTATAATCGATTTAGCCAAATCTTTCATACAAATCCAATATAGACAAAATATGTCAATCCAAAACTTAACAGAGTTATATCAAATCTGTCTTTGATATCAATCCAAATCATACAAATAATTATGCTAATTGAAGGCACGCAGTATTATTTGCAAATCAAAACAAACGAAAATGAATTGAACCAGTTTGGGGCCGACACAATCGTTATGCAAAATCGTATCAATCAAAACATAGCTACACGAATTTAGCAAACAAATCTTTTATACAGGTCGAATGTAATCATAATCCAAAGCGAAAATATTCATTCAAAATAAAACAGAATCGAAAACAAATCAATCGTTTATATTAATCTGAGAATAATAAAATCGTATTAATCAAATCATAGTTGTGTCCAAGTTTAGCAAACAAATCTTATGTATATGATTCATAACGAAATCATTTTGGTAAAACGAAAATAACAGAATCATTTTGAAATTATTAAAAACGAACAGAGCTAATTGAAAGTAAATCCAATCAATTATATTAATTCAAACCAACTCATAAAACAAAATCAATATTGAAATACATACCTGGGTAGTAAGAAAATGATTCGATTATGATAACTTTGAATTGACAAAGGCCATTGCTGCTTCGACATTTCTGAAGACAATTGAACTGGTGGTTTTTTGTTTCTTCTTGTTGGCTTGTAGCCTGTCGTTCTCCTTCGAAAACACTGTCACCTGTTGCTATAACGATTTAACGTTAGATTGCAACAGGAGAATGTTGGTGTAATAACGTTCAAGCCAGGAACTGCATTGGGTACATGGTGATTGATCGGGATTTGGCATCACAGGCGAGGGTTCTGTCAAGTCACCAGGGGTTTCCTTGTGCAGCTTGATTCCCAGGAATTTAGGATCGTTCTTGAGGCATGGAGGTAAGTTGGAGACATAGTCATAAGGTTCCATAGAGCATAGGCCATGAGAATAGGGGTATTCCTCAGTCAAGACTCGTTCAATTTCAGAGTCCGAGTCCTCACTCAGCACTATTGGCTTCTGGTCAACGTTTTGCTTGGGTTTGTTCCTAGCACATCTGGATATCCATCGGGCATTTTTCTTTCCCTTACTGTTGAAAGCAGTATCGCCTTTTCCTTTATTCCTCAAGGCCTTTTGACGACCTTAGTATTGTCTTTAGCACACAGGTCGGCCATGGTATCGGGTAGGTCCCTGTCGGGGCAATCCAAGGGTTTGACAGGGGGTAGAAGGATATGAAGTGGCATGGCTGGTCCAACCAAAGTTTCAGTAACCACAACCTTGTCCACTTGGACAGACTCTGGAGTGGCAAATCCATTCCTAGATAGGAAGGCTTGCCAACAGTCACCACTAAGGCTCAACTGATGAACGATAATGACTTTGATCAAGCAGTGATGGAAAAGGCTACTATCAGCCTTCTCACGCTTGAATCTTTTGGACATCTTGTACAGACTACGCAAAAGATAATGTGGCATATTTAGAGGGTAGCCTATAAAATTCATCAATAACCGAAGATGATACAGAAATACTAAACCATAATGACCTTCGCAGGTCACAAACTGTTTAACAATCGCTAAAAGATCATTCCACCTGGGTTTGAGGGTAGTGATAGGCATACCTCTATCACAGGAAACAATCTTCCTTGATGTGAATAGGAGCGGCCACGACACCTCGTCTACTTTGGAATTTTTAAACCACCTTTGCCCTGTAGCTGGTAGTCTTGTAGCTGAGCTTAGGAATTCCTCACTTAGCTCGAGTTGTATGTCTCTGACCTTAGCCCTGCATCCGTCGAAGGTGAGGGAGAACTGTTTGGAAACCGAAAGGTTGAAACCCTCAAATCTTTGGATAAACACTAGCCAGCCACCATTTTCCAAATCCTTATGAGCATTGTCGAACAGCAGGAGTGTTTGTCTACCATTTGGCTCTATGCGCACCACAGGTGCCATAGACGGGAGCACACAGTGATCTGGGTGAATGACCAAGGGTTTGGACAGGGTATACACAGGGTCGATAGCTCACATGCTTACCCAAAAATCAATAGAGGAGACCCGGGATAGAAGGGAGGAATTAATGCCTTGGTGTGCGAAGGTGGTGGAAGGCAATAAACCCACACAAAACAGTCATATCCAAATGTACAACCGACGACGCATATGATGATTCAAATCACTATTGCAATGTGTTAAAAGTAATTCCATTCAAACCATTAACAAAAACTATGGTAAGTCGACCCAACATTTGGGCAAGCATAGCGTTTGCATAGTTTTAAAATCGAAACAATGTTTCGAATAAGGATTTGACCATATGACTTATACATTGTATGAAACTATTGAATTAAGGTTCTAATCTCCATGTTAATGTGTTGTTATGAACCCATTGAATTTGATCAAAAGAAATAGAACATCAAACCATTATTGAATCAAAAACTCAATCATAAGGATATCATCACAGTCTTATAAAAACGAAGTCATATTAACAACAAGAAAATGTCAAATGAGTAAAGGTTTTGGTGTCTTGCTGACAGTGTGACTATAATTAAATTGGAAATGCAATGAACACATAAACAAGAGTGACCGTAATAATCCAGTGATGATATTAATGCCATTGACGTGACTTCGAAATGAAAGTTTTCACGCTTGTAGTCGTGAAAACGAGAACAAAGGCAGGTGTGCAAATGCACGAAATAATAGTGTCGTTTTATTCAAAGATTGCGATGAAAATCAAGGGTTGCAAAACACTGGTGTAGGCATATTATAAGGATAGAATAAGAATGTGAAATGGCTGCCAACAATGGCAACACACTGGTAGAAGCAGTTATCTCTGCCAAAAGAACGAATTCAGATTAGGATAACAGGAATAATTCCAACATAATTAACTAGAAAATTGTTTAAACATCATCAATGATCAAATATTCCAGCAGTGTTTAAAGGATGAAAATTGATAACAATCTTAAGATAATCCAGCCATGATATTAAAGATAAAATCTCCAATACTATTGACAGAGCCACTGCTGCCAACAGGTGTCCATAGCCTCGACAGGGTTTCCATTTAACCCACTCTGATATCCGTATCCTGCCAAGAAGTTCCATATCAGAATAAAGGACATTTTAAGGTTAAGAGGTTGGCATATTTGAAAATTTTCATATACTCAACATTGCTTCGCTGCCAGCGGGCCTGTTCAGTACCCCGGTGAAGTTGTCTTGGCGTCATGCATGCATTTACCCGCTGCCAGCAGACCTGTTCAGCATCCTGGCGGGTTTACAAGCACTTCCCACAACTCTTTTAATGATTTATTTTATTTTTTAAAGATATATAATTGAGTGGGGTGACGCTGAAAATTATGATATTTTAACATATTTTTTACAGACCTCAATAGAAAATTTTTAAAAAATGTCCTTCATCAAGATCCAAAGATGGTTTGTTTACAAAGCCAACCTTCTAAGATAGGGGGGCATCTTCTGAGTCTTTCCTTTAAGGAATAGGGACATCATAAGAATATAATAGATGATCGTGACAGGCTTTACTCACAGATCGAAATCAGTTAACTTCTTTCAAACAACAGTCTTTTCTCAAGTATGGATGTAAATTTCAGAAGTAGTTTATAATTGATGTTTAGACAAATTTTCAACAGTCATTTCAAAGAAAGAATTTTCTGTTTTCTTTGTCTGACCAGTTCATAATGCAGGTATGTGTATTTCAACAACAAAAACTAGTAAGCATAAGGGAGAAATCAAAACACACCAGCGAAGAAAAAATTGGAAAGCAAAGAAATCCAAACAACAAAAACAAAAAACAAATATGTACAGAAGGTGCATCTGAGAACCTCATGCAACAAATCCCTTGGGAAATTGAAAGAAAGTAGGAAAATCCTGATTGATGGGAAAGCAGTCTTACTCGTGGTACCTTGGGTCAGGGTTGATTTAGATTTATTTATCTCTTTACTTTCCATTTAATATTTTCATGACGATACTGCATTTTTGAAAATAAACGTTCAACTAGAAGTAAAGAGAAAAAGGATCAAGAGGACTTCCCTGACAACAACCGTAGTATGGTTCTCGTGGTACGCCCACTTGCGTTCATGACTGCATTATTACAAAGAGAAATAGTGAGAAATAAAACTGAAAGAAAACCTATTCCTAAACCTACCCTAACTTTTAAACAAATTAGGATACTACGTGAAGTCATGCTTCCAATGTAGCCATCGAAGTAACTCCAATCCTGCAACGAAAACAAAATCAATCATTATTAATAAGAATGGTAGTATATCAAAAAATGACAGAAACATATCACACTTACCTTCATAATAATCATTTAAAAATGAAGTAAACATGATCTTACCATTCCCTTGAATATTCTTGATGTATGAATCCTCCAGCCATTGCGCAATCTTGTCGTGATAAGGGTCATAATGGCATGGGCGAGTGTAAGTAAGTTCGAAAAACTTGTCAAGATTATGAGGAAATGAAATAACCATTAGCCAAAGCTGAAATGCCCCATCCTCCTGATAGTTCTCTAAGTACTCATTAATTTCTTCACATGGAGGATCTAAAATAAATATGTCACGCTTACTTTAAAGATACTTAGGTAAAAAGAAAGCAAGCACAACTTTGTCTTTATTATGAAATTTTTTTATATATGAATATTTGAGCCATCCTAAGATCCTGTCACAAAAATAGGGATGCAAACCATGACTTTGATGAAACGAATATATCAATGGGAAACTTATCATAGGAGGATTCTTGCAATCAATTAGATCATTGGTTTGAATGTTTCCTTTGATGAGATTGATCATTTCAAAATGTGTATAAACATTAAGATTCGAGCTAAGAAAAGAACGAATATGAAATGTAGAACATTTGATCTCAATAAAATATAATGCATCGTCCTTTTCAACAATAAACTGTGTAAAATCATCTCGCAACATGTCCTTTTCCCATGTGAGTGATGAAAGTGAACGAGCGTCAAATTCGGTTTTATCAATGTTATGCTCGGAATTAATTTCACCAAAATTTAGCACATCGAAAGGATATGATTGTGGTGGAAAGGAGTAGGATGTTGTAGGTAAGATGTCAAGTTCACTAGAATCTAGGAATAGATCAGGATATAAAGAATAAAAGGAATCAGAAATAAGTAGATGAAAAGAATCTCTAGAACTATGATACTCAACAATGGTATTCTCAAGACAATTCTCTTCACTTTCTTTAAAACTCTTACTCTATTTTGGTGACGAATACCTCAACATAATATGATCATCTAGATTTTCCTTTTGTGTGATAGATAATTCAAAATTTATGTGACCAACTTCTAGTCTTTCCTGTGAACAAAGTGCATTTTGAGGGTGAAGGTTTAAGGTTTCTTCTTCTAGTTGTATATCTTCTTCTCTAATTAGTTTCATAAGAGTACTAGAACATTCAAGATGATTTTGGTTACTTAAGTGTTCTTCAATGACTGATTTTTGATTAGAGCATGAGTTACAAGAATGAGGGTATTCACCTTGAGCCAGAAACAAATCATCTTCCATACTAGTCTTAGACTGAAAATACAATGATTCAAAGGAAAAACCAATTTGGTTGTCAATAAGAGCCTGATCAATAGATTCTACCTCCCTGGCTTGTTCAACATTATCGAAAGAATTTTTCTCTTCTTGCGAAGAAGATTGTTCTTGCAGTTGAGTGATAGGATTTGCAATTGGTTCTTCATTCGTGGTTGAACATGACTTAATGGAAGGGATGGAAGCATCATAGAAGAGATTTAATGCCAATGACATGTNCTATGATTTTATGAAAAAGAAATAAAACAAAAATTATCTAAGTTGAGCAATTAAAATAATAATCCTAACTATAAATATGAACTATATGTATAACTATATAAACTACTTAAATAATACTAATAAATTAACTATTAAATAACAAATAGCAAACTGACCTGAAGTAACGCTTCAGGTTTGTCCTGCACACAATAGTTGATTCAGCTGTTCGGTGGGAGGAAACCCGCACTAGATTCTCCACAAGCTTCTTGTAAACAGGAAGCAGCAATGCTCTTCGAATATAAATGACAGGACAAACAAGACATAAAAAGGACAACAATCTTATAATTTACAAATCATCGCAGTTAGATAAATCCCTGTGCAAAGATTTGTACAGAACAGTTCAATTAACGAAGAAGATAAACCTTTATTCATTAAATTGAAACAAAGTAAATGTTGTACTTTTAAAATAAGAGAGATCAGATATGGATAAAACATAAACCAAATCACATCAACCTGCAATGAATTACGATAGCTAAAGTAGTCGATAATTGATTGCAAACTGATATGAAGAAAACTCAAAATAAAAGTTTAATATATTGAAAGCTAAAGTTGTTACAAGACATCAACTTTCATCCCAGTCTGTATTATAAATCCATAGTCTGGTTCTCCCAACAATCGATGATGATTGGTCCATTACAAAATAACAAGTATTTAAAGACCACAGGGTAAAACATCCCTGTGGGAATTATCAAAAACAGTTTACAAAAAATCTGGGGATAATATCCCAAGTCTTTATTTCTGACTCAAGCTAACAACCTATAACAAAACTGTATCACAAAAGTATCTCCTAAACTGCCACAGCATGCCCAATTGATCATTGAAATTCATATGCACCTGAAACTGGACAAGACTAGACAAGTTTAGATGATATTTTATTTGTAAAACTAACAAAAATCTAAATTTTAAGACTAGCTACAGAATCTCATGATTCTGTAGCTGGTCTAATTTGAACACATAATCATTTTAAATCCATCCAAAACTAACAGAAATATATTGGAATTATTAAACCAAATCTTTAATTATTAAATCAACACAAAGCAAATCGCTCATGCCAGAAGTAACCAAATCTTTATGCCAATTTAAAAAAAAATGAAATCGTAATTGAATCAATTAAATAATAACAGGATATGTATGATCTATCACACAACTTTTATTACCAATTCGGAGCAGACAGAATCGTTTAAAAATAAAAAACAATGAAATCATTTTTTGAATCAATTTCAAACAGACTATAATTGATTTAGCCAAATCTTTCATACGAATCCAATATAGACAAAATATGTCAATCCAAAACTTAACAGAGTTATATCAAATCTGTCTTTGATATCAATCCAACTCATACAAATAATTATGCTAATTGAAGGCACGCATTATTATTTGCAAATCAAAACAAACAAAAATGAATCGAATCAGTTTGGGGCCAACACAATCATTATGCAAAATCGTATCAATCAAAACATAGCTACACTATTTTAGCAAACAAATCTTTTATACAGCTCGAATGTAATCATAATCCAAAGCGAAAATATTCATTCAAAATAAAATAGAATCAAAAACAAATCAATCATTTATATTAATCTGAGAATAATAAAATTGTGTTAACCAAATCATAGCTGTGTCCGAGTTTAGCAAACAAATCTTCTGTATATGATTCATAACGAAATCATTTTGGTAAAACGAAAATAATAGAATCATTTTGAAATTATTAAAAATGAACAGAGCTAATTGAAAGTAAATCCAATCGGTTATATTAATTCAAACCAACTCATAAAACAAAATCAATATTGAAATACATACGTGGGCAGTAAGAAAATGATTCGATTATGATAACTTTGAATTGACAAAGGCCGTTGCTGCTTCGGCATTTCTGAAGACAATTGAACCGGTGGTTTTTTGTTTCTTCTCGTTGGCTTGTAGCCTGTCGTTCTCCTTCGACAACACTATCACCCATTCCTCTAATGATTTAATCTTAGATTGCAACAGGGGAACGTCGGTGTAATAACGTTCAATCCAGGAACTGCATTGGGTACATGGTGATTGATCGGGCTTTGGCATCACATGCGAGGGTTCTATCAAGTCACCAGGGGTTTCCTTGTGCATCTTGATTCCCAAGAATTTAGGATCATTCTTGAGGCACGGAGGTAAGTTGGAGACATAGTCATAAGGTTCCATAGAGCATAGGCCATGAGAATAGGGGTATTCCTCATTCAAGACTCGTTCAATTTCGGAGTCCGAGTCCTCACTCAACACTATTGGCTTCTAGTCAACGTTTTTCTTGGGTTTGTTCCTAGCACATCTGGATATCCATCGAGCATTTTTATTTCCCTTACTATTGACAACAGTATCACCTTTGCCTTTCTTCCTCACAGGCCTTTTGACGACCTTAGTATTGTCTTTAGCACACGGGTCGGCCATGGTATCGGGTAGGTCCCTGTTGGGGCAATTCGAGGGTTTGACAGGGGGTAGAAGGATATGAAGTGGCATGGCTGGTCCAACCAGAGTTTCAGTAACCACAACCTTGTCCACTTGGACAGACTCTGGAGTGGCAAAGCCATCCCTAGATAGGAAGGCTTGCCAACAGTCACCACTAAGGTTCAGCTGATGAACGATAATGAATTTGATCAAGCAGTGATGGAAAAGGCTACTATCAGCCTTCTCACGCTTGAATATTTTGGACATATTGTATAGACTACGCAAAAGATAATGTGGCATATTTAGAGGGTAGCCTATAAAATTCATCAATAACTGAAGATGATACAGAAATACCAAACCATAATGACCTTCGCAGGTCACAAACTGTTTAACAATCGCTAAAAGATCGTGCCACCTCGGTTTGAGGGTAGTGATAGGCATACCTCTATCACAGGAAACAATCTTCCTTGATGTGAATAGGAGCGGCCACGACACCTCGTCTACTTTGGAATTTTTAAACCACCTTTTCCCTGTAGCTGGTAGTCCTGTAGCTGGTAGTCCTGTAGCTGAGCTTAGGAATTCCTCACTTAGCTCGAGCTGTATGTCTCCGACCTTAGCCCTGCATCCGTCGAAGGTGAGGGCGAACTGTTGGGCAACCGAAATGTTGAAAACCTCAAATCTTTGGATAAACACCAGCCAGCCACCATTTTCCAAATCCTTACAAGCATTGTCGAACAGCAGGAGTGTTTGGCTACCATTTGGCTCTATGTGCACCACATGTGCCATAGACGGGAGCACACAGTGAGCTGGGTGAACGACCAAGGGTTTGGACAGGGTATACGCAGGGTCGATAGCTCACAGGCTTACCCGAAAATCAATAGAGGAGACCCGGGATAGAAGGGAGGAATTAATGCCTTGGCGTGCGAAGGTGGTGGAAGGCAATAAACCCACGCAAAACAGTCATATCCAAATGTACAACCAACGGAGCATATGGTGATTCAAATCACTATTGCAATGTGTTAAAAGTAATGCCATTCAAACCATTAACGAAAACTATGGTAAGTCGACCCAACATTTGCGCAAGCATAGCGTTTGCATAGTTTTAAAATCGAAACAATGTTTCGAATAAGGATTTGACCATACGACTTATACATTGTATGAAACTATTGAATTAAGGGTCTAATCGCCATGTTAATGTGTTGTTATGAACCCATTGAATTTGATCAAAATCAATAGTACATCAAACCATTATTGAATCAAAAACTCGATCATAAGAATATCATCACAGTCTTATAAAAACAAAGTCATATTAACAACAAGAAAATGTCAAATGAGTAAAGGTTTTGGTGTCTTGCTAACAGTGCGACTATAATTAAATTGGAAATGCAATGAACACATAAACAAGAGTGACCATAATAATCCAGTGATGATTTTAATGCCATTGACGTGACTTTGAAATCAAAGTTTTCACACTTGCAGTCATGAAAACGAGAACAAAGGCAGGTGTGCAAATGCACGAAATAATAGTGTCGTTTTATTCAAAGATTGCAATGAAAATCAAGGGTTGCAAAACACTGGTGTAGGCAGCTTATAAGGATAGGATAAAAATGCGAAATGGCTACCAACACCCTTGTGCTTAGATCTAATGACTAGGACCTGTTCTCCTTCCCTGTGCGCTCCTCCTCTTGTCCGAACTTAATCTAATGATCCATATTGAATTTGACAGCCAATCTAATGACTGTTAAGTCTCCTCCTCTCCTGCAACTTCACTTTCCTTCCAATGAAGGATTTCTCAAAGTTTTTCAAAGGCTTGGCCTTTGAGTACTTGTTTTGTAGGGATGACTCCTTAGCCTCTGCTTGCATTTTGGAAAACGTTGCTCCTCCTAAGATTCTTCAATACTTCAGATGAAGTGTGAGTGCACACTTGTGCTTCTCCTATAGTCTTGGACTTAGATATTCCTCTCCTTCCACACTCCTTGCATAGGCCCTATGTGTACTTGCGTTATCTTTCCTATGAAGTTGTAATTACTCAAGCTTCAATGGGTTGTTTGCCCCTTTTTTCCTCCAAACGACTTCTTGTGCCCTCGTGGCACTCACGTTCTCTCTTTTGAGCTTGCAAACAATGTCAGAGTGTTCCTTCAACACTCTCCTGGCTGTCTGTGCTCTCCCTTTTGAGATTCACCAACACTTTAACAGTATGTTGGCTCATGAACTCCTTGCACTCAATTCTCCTGAGTCCTGAACTTGGAAGACTCACGTGCGTACTCCTTGCACTTTCTCTTAGAGTCTTTAATAACTATGATGTGCACTCCTTACACAGGTTTCCCTTCTGAGCTTAAGACTTATTCTGGTGTTCCCACCTAGCATGCTCTTCTCGGAACTCCTGAATGAGTTCTTGCGCACTCGTTGCACAAGCTTTTTATAGTTTTCTAACAACTCTAAGGTGCACTCCTTTCATAGTTGTGAGAGCCCAGAACACTCATAAAACTATAGACAAAGAATTTTATCTATTCTTGCAAAGGGAATATACACACATGCACTAACAACATTCATAACCATACAAAATAAACATTCAGAAAGTAAACATATTCATTACACATATAAACACACAGAGAATCATATGTAGGGAAATCTTCTTTTGTATTAAATATGAATGCTCTTTACAATATGTACAAGGCTGAACAACAATGAAGTCTCAGTTCTTTCTCTCAACAAATACTCACTCAACCAACCTCTTCTATGCATACATTACATACATTTATACATGAGGGGACTTTTTGAGCCTTCCCTCCATATTATTCTAGTGATATCACGTCTAATTGAATGCATCCTTATCACTAAACCATTATAGTAAATAGTCATTTACATCTTCAGATCTGAGGCGATGCTCAAGATCTGTACAACTACGACCCATTAAAGGTGACTTACATTTATCCTTATAAAATACAATGGCTTGGCCTTCCTTGAGCCTTACAGTATTAAATTACATTAAATTTAGATTTAAACTCAAAATTGAGAAAGCTAACGCTTCTCTCTCCTTGGGATTTGCTCCCTCCTAGTGCGCTGCTGTGTTGGCTGCTGACACACTGATGAGTTGGATAGATGCTCCTGCATCACTATATCTTAATAATCATTGGTGATTTAAATATTGACATTAATGCAAATAGTCAAAGAATGAAATAACTAATAGAATGCATGCATTCACAACAATTGCAAGAGATAGAAAACAAATCTACCCCAAAAATAAATGCTCAAATTGACCACATTAGGACAAATTTGGATTATGACCATTGTGAAGTCAGTATATTATATGTATATTGGAGTGAGAATGATGTGATTCATTATTTGTTACATCTAAATTGAATTCCACATCAAAGACTTGGATTAACGTCTATTCATATTTCAAAAATGCAAAGGCTAAAGAAAATAAAAATATTTTATTTTGATCACAACTACCTTGACTCTTCTCATTTGTTCTTTGCTTTTTCAAAGTTAGTCATTTCCTTTTATGCAATACTGAAAAAGTCGTAAAATGAATAATGACACGTATGCCTTCTTTGAAATTAGACAATATCTATGATACTTCAAATATTGTTATTTTGGATAGTTATTATTATAAACTATATTTGAAATTAGTTATATTGACATGAATGATGAATGTTGATTTGGTTTTTAAAAGTTAGGTGAAATATTTTAGATTGTAGCTCAAATTCTTTTTTTGATTGTCTACATTAATATATGCTCTTTTGGATTTCTTTATTTTAGATTTCATTTTGATCATTATTTTCAAATGCAAGTTTTTGTTTCTTTATTTTAGAATCTAATTATTGTTTTCTTGGAGCTTGTTTCTAGCTAAATTGTAAAATCATCTCAAAAATAGGGTGTATGAGCACTAACTTTCAAATTATCTAGTGGATTTTGTTATAGCTTTGGACTTTTTGTCAAATTTTATTGACTTGATTTTTGTTGAATTTTTTTTCCCTAAGATTAACTAAAGTTTCTCATATTTTTTTGTATTAAACTAATTTTTTTTTTAAAATTAAAAATCGATTTTATAATTTTTAAAATTTGAATAAGTATTTTACAATTGGTGCAAACTATTGATTTGAAAATTTTCCTCTTCTATGAAAGGAATTATTAAATTAAAAAATTGATTAAAAAAAGAAATTTAAGAAAAAATGAGCAATGGCCAAGAATGCACATAAAAATTGTGAATCATTTAATGAACTTACCTCTTGGTACATGACAAGTCTAGATTGCTTTGGTTGCTCTATCCCACCCATTTTGTGGCTTGTTGAGTTAGTCTCTTGTGAAACTAGTTACTAGGGTTTCCAAATTTATATAAATGTTGTGAACCATTAATCTTGAAGTAAAGTGCCAACTAACATGTTTCAGTCAACTTGTCAGATCCATAAATTTTTAACTATAGCTCAAAATTAGAACCTTGAATATGCATGAAAAATCTTGGAATGAGATTGACAACATAAAGAGGCCTTGAGATGAGATCAGTGAGAGAAAGGCTCATATATTTTGAGTTTTCATTTCGAAATGCAAGTCACCTTGATTCCTTTATAACCATTATTTTCAAGAAATCAAATCTTACATTATCTAATTAATCTATTCTTTTGCAGGAATGAAATATAGCATCATTTGTTGATTCAACTATTAATGATACATAAAAGTTGGACTACATCACTTGAAATGATTCTTATACTAATGATCAATAGGAACCATACCATGTACCTTTTGTTCAACTAGCACTGGTTTCTTCACCATCCACATATCAATCATATCAATGCCCTAATTATTTTGATCAAAAATATTCTTACTCTTCATGCATGGATCAATCATATAGTCCTCATTTCTCTCTATAATTGGTTGACTATAGCAACAATATTTGTTTTTGATAGCTTAGATTGTAGGCTTTTTCTTTGTTGCTTCTTTAGGACATGTGCACTTTCCGATGAAAATCCTCTTGTTGCATATAAGTGTTTGGATCACTTAATGAGGCCACTAACCATCATGAGAGCATAGTTAGGTTCTTGGTTATCTTGTTAACCATCATTATTATATGGTCATGAGCATGCTTTCCATCTATGCCCTTTTTGAAGATTATTATTTGAGAACATTGTGGAATATGAATTCCCAATTAGACCACTCATGCATATGAACTTTCACACTTGCATGTGATTTTCCTTGTGTTTTCTTCACTATTTCTAAAGAGATTGTGTGAAGGTGTTCTTTAACAACGATAATTTTGGAACAAGACTCTTTGTTTTCTTTTCCATTTTTGAAGAGGTTTGATCAAATAACTACAAATGATATGGTGATTTTGTTTTCATGTGGTTCATGGCATCGGATATCGGTGCTCTCTACGTCCACGGAAAAACCCCTGAAATCTGTGAGATAACATAGGGAGACCGAGTATTTTTGGAATATTGGGGGCTCAACAACAGGAGCATCTTATATACCCATTTAAGGGCACAACATGTCACTCACAAGGAATTGAACTTGGGTGGGGAGGGTAACAATAATTCCTCCCAACCACCGAAGCTACATCCAATGGACACAAATGATCTGGTGATACATAAACATTAGGGGAAATTTTATGTCTAAAATGCATCTCCCTGGGAAAATAATAAAAAAAGACTTGTGAATTTTCAATTCAAGAAACATGTTTTTTCATGCATTTCCATTTTATCTCATTATGGGTCTATCAAAAGTATGCATGGTGAGTATTGGTTGGATGAAAAATTTAATTACACATCCAATGAGTGCCTACACTTGAAATTTGGGTAAACCTATAAGTATATAAGTCAAAAATATGATTAAAAGAGTAGTTTTCTTCCTTTCCCTCCAAACATATTTACTCTTATGGTTGACATCATCATCTTGAATCCTATTGGCTCTTTTAAAATTGATTTTGATTGCACATTTTTTACCTCAAAATTTTCCCAATAGACTCCTTATCATCATAATCCAAAACTCAGACCATGTCCCCAATATCCACTATTATTGTTTCTAATGTGTCACATAAACCTTTTTGATAGAACTTAAAATGGAAAACCCTTACTAAACATCAAAATCAAAACCCATTCTCTTTCTTCCACTGGAAATGGAGATGAATTCGAAGAGGAAATGAATTGTGCATGAATTTTTTTTGAAAGCTACAATTTTATAGATTGACTTTGCATTTAGATCATTTTTTCACCTTGTCATGGTCAAGTTGTTACTGTTAGCATAGACCACTATTCCGTTCACTATCCAATTATACATTAAAGGGAATTGTTGTAATTCTTATTTGGCCATTTTTTAACCACATCTATCACAAGTGTATTTTAAAGGGGGTGCTGAGAAGTAATATTTTTTTGGGAGAAATAACCTTGCAAAAAACCTCCCTCATCTTCTCGAGAATTTCTAGATGAATGGTATATCAACCATAAATGGTAGAGGAATTTTATAAACATAAAGGACTCAATGGAAATTGATCCAAAAAGGATCCATAGAAGGCTAAGAACAATTCATAACTCACAGAAGCAACTCAGAACGCTCATAATGGCTTCAACAAACAGAGAAAGGGAAAAAATTCAAAGTTCCCAAAACTCAGTGAAAATGGCATGATTGCAAAGATCGCGTCACAATATTTCTAACGGCGCAAACGGCTTGTCAAACAGAGTTACAGATTGAAAGATATTGGTGGGCAAAGTTTTGGACAACCTAACCGAGTCAACAAAGATGAGTCAGCATCCGTACTGATGAAGTCACTGTTAGTACAGATGATGTCATCATTTGTACAACATACATGGAAAGTGTAGAGGGAGACATGTGTCATGATGACATGGCAACACCAGAGGCTGCCACGTGTTAGTCATTTTTGGACTGACACGTGCCATGTGGAAGTCCGTATAGGACACGTGGCATTTGTACACTATGTGGCAGGCTGACGTGGCATCCATACGACATGTGGTAAGGTGATGTGGCAGACTAACTGTAGAATGAGGTACCATGGGCCAATATTTGGCTGCCACGTGGCCCAGTCATGGGCTGCCATGTGGCAGTGGGAAAATGCCTAATGTCGCCCAACAATCGGAAATTCAAAAATATATATATATTAAATATACCACCAAATCTGGCGGTGGTTCCACCATATTGGTAGCATATTCCACCGGTCCACCAAATATAGCACCTCCACCAAAATTAGAAGTCTGCCTAAACCTCCGCCAGAATCTCCACCATTTTGGTAGCATTTCCGCCAAATATATCCAACCGCCAAACAATACACCAAACAAAATAGAGGCCCATGGGTTCGACCCCAGGACCTCCTCCAACCAAAGCCTTAATATAGCATCTGCCTGTCATTAGGACAACAACCCCATTAATTCATAAATGCCCAGATTTTATAATAAAAGGGGACTTTCGCCATTGTACGGGAGGAGAACCAAGGGTGCGGCCGTACGGAATTAGAATGAATTTCAATAAAGAGGCATGCATTTCGAGAAAATTTTCCAGTCATTAGTTGCAAGTGGGGGCACAGAAATCGAGGCAATATTTTTCTTGGGTCCGAAAGTGCTAGACTCAGATTGAGGAGTGGAGATAATCATTTTTAGGTAATTCAATGCCACGAACACACTGGTGATGTTTGTTTTCTAATCTGAGCAAATATTTTGTAGCTTAACTCCATAATGAGGTATACTTGTGTATTTTGCCCAATTATTTTGTGGAGTTAATAAAAAGGCCTACCCATTTGAGAGCAGGACCTGGAGACATAGTCCACCAGGGAAAAACTCCGTTATCAAGTTTTTGCATTCATATGTCATCCTTATGTCTCTTTACTTTTGAGATTTTCCTTCTTTATGATGTACTTTAGTTTATGCTCATTTACTACAATTCTTTAATAAGTCACCAGATGAAAAGATCTCGGATCATGTTGGTATCAAAGCAGTTGTCTTTGACTTGAATTTTTGAGTATGAATGCTTACTAGGGCCAAGCATAAGCAGGGCGAAGGAACTATTAATACTTTCAATCTCGAAGTTGGTCATGCATCCAGAAGGAAGAAAATGGCAGAAGAGGACAAGCGTGATGAACGAGAGAAAAAATTTCACATGGTATTTTATCGCATGTCAGAAATGGTCGAACAAATATATGGAGATTACGAGAAGAGGATGAAAAAGAAAGAGAAGAAAAAGGAATCACATGCAGATGATGATTCTTTGGTAAACCAAGGGGCTGGAGGAGATCCTCTTGAGCCTCCATCTTCACCTTCAAGTTCTAGTTCTTCTTGGTCTAAGAATTCTCATCATTCTCGTCATTCTAGCCATAAAGCCTCTTTTAAGAAACCATTATTGAAGCTTGATATAAAATTTTCTTTACCTATGTTTAATGGAGATGGTAATCCTGAAAAGATAGATAATTCGATCTGACAGGTTGAAGTATATTGTCTTGTTCAACATACTGGTGAAGAGAAAGTTAAAGTGCAACTGGATTCTCTTCGGTTGGAAGGCACCGCTCTTGTATGGTGGGAGAGCAAGCTGTAGGACAGAAGTAAGTGTGGTAATCTTCTTTCCTCATGGTCGGAATTTAAATCAGAGATAAGGAAGCAGTTCTATCCATTAGGGTATTTACATAAAACAATGATGGAATGGAAAACTTTAAGGAAAAGTAAAGGTCAGACTGTACAAAGTTTCAGAGAATAATTTAGGAAGAAATCTATTGCATTAAACATTCATTTGGATTCTTATGAAAATTTAATGAAGTATATTGGCGCACTTCACATTTATATTCATCATACTTTGTTCTTGTTTAACCCCACTAGTCTTGATGAAGTTTGTGTGAAAGACACTCACCTTGAGAACAGGGGGAAACATGTTCAAGAAGATCCCACAAAGAAACCTTCCAATTTCCCACAAAAGACTTTTAAGTAGTTTAAAAGGAAGGACAAGAATACCTCTATAGTAACGAGAGAAGGCAGAAAACCATCTTGCACTCATTGCAAGAAGAGTGGTCATGATGAAGAACATTGTTGGAAACTGCATTTAGAAAAGAAACCGAAACAGTTCGGTGGAAAGGGGAAGACAAAGACCGTTGCTACAGTGTAGCAAGATCTTGGTTCTGATTCAGGGGATGAAGGAAAGATCACAGCGGTTGGAGTACAAGGTAAAGATTCTCTTCATGCTAGTTCAATTTCCAATGACGAATCTCATTTTGATGAATGAAAGAAGAATTGTATCTAAACATAAGAGTTGTATCTAAACATACTAAGATAGATAAATTATTTGATCTGGGTTCCCAAGTAAACTAAATATCTGAAGCACTTTTCAAGAAGATGGGTCTTTTAATGAGACCACATTCAAAGCCTTATCCTCTTGGTTGGATATGTGATAAATCAAAACTTAATGTGACCACAAAATGTAGGGTCATATTTGCTATTGCTTCAAAGTTGATTGATGAAGTGGATTTGGATGTTGTACCGCTTGATATATGTGGAATAGTGTTGGGAAGTCCTTATATTTATGATAGAAAAACATTCTTATTTCATCATGAGAAAAAATACCACCTCACTAAAGGGGGAGTGGAATATATTGTTAGAGCTCACACCATGAGGGTAAATACAACACTTGTTAGTGCAGGGAAAATGAAAAGACTTATAAACACTAATAAGAGATATGTACTCATGGTCGTAAAAGAGAAAGATGTCGGGACATCCGACACTTTCCAAGGGTGTGATCCATCTCATAAAAAGAAATTAATTGATATTTTTTCTAAGTATGATGATATTTTTCAAGAACCAGATGGATTACCTCCTAAGAGGGAAATCCAACATGAGATACATCTTCAGCAAGATTCTACGCTTCCTAATGTGGGCATGTACAAGATGTCAGTTGTGGAGATGATAGAGATCAAGAATTAGGTACACGGAATATTGGATCAAGGGGTCATTAGGCCCATTTCATCTCCTTGTGGTTCTCCAATCGTGATGGTGCCAAAGAAAGATGGCACATGGCGAATGTGTGTCGACTACCAGGCCTTGAATAAAATCAAGGTGGAAAATTGATACCTGTTACGAGGGAAAAACTCTCTATGGCCAAGGGTAAACCACAACAGACAGGTATGACTGTAGAAATCAACTCAATTCCAACATATTCTATATGAACTAATGTGCAAGATAAGAAAGAGGCCTACCTCGATCGAACGTTTGAATATGTTCCACCGTTGAGCACTTCGACCCAAATCTTTATACTTGCAATAAGTTCTTGACAGATGAGTAGAGAAAATATATAGTGATGATATAAAGGAGTTAGCACGTCATATAGCATAATCCATTAATGAAAATTACAAACACGCCCATAGATAACAATCATACATTTGCAATATACCAATAGGATGGGAAAGGAGTATTTCTATTAATAATTGATCAGCAGAAGTGACAACATTACAGACTTTCGTGTCGGCATGGTTCGAAACCAAGAAACCAAGTTCCTTCCAATTGGGCCTCCACCACTTCAATCCTCCGCCAAAGGCAAGCTCATAGGAGATAGCCAATGAGGTTCTCTCAACAATAGGGAAAGAGCTTGGGGGATGAACATTGAGTTCAGACTTGAGGGAAAAAGGGATGCAGATTCAATATGAAGTAATTTCTCCAGAGTAACTTTTGTCTTAAAGTTGAATTTTTTCTCCTTCTTTTCCATAGCTCGAAATTGTTCTTTTATAGCCTTCATAATGCAACTGAAGGGCCAAGTCAGAACATTTCTAGTATGTGAAAGGCCAAGGATCATAGATCTTCTATCGTGACATGGAAACCCGACCTCATTTTTTTATTTTCTGGCACAAATCCCAATGTACGTGGGTTGTAGTGGAGCATCCAGCGTATATGCATGTTGCATAGCTGATAGGGAGCATATATGTGAAAAAATGTACATTTTTGGCTCTAGATTCATCAAAAGGGATGACAAGTCTGCATAGGGAAATGGAAAAAGGCCCTCTGTGCAGGATACCAATAGTGAGGTAAATCTTTCTATAACAATACCATCTTCCTCATATAGATGATTTAATTGATCAGTTGAAGAATGTTGTTTATTTCACTAAGTTGGATTTGCGCAATGGATTTCATCAAATCAGGGTCGCAGAACAGGATGCATGGAAAACTGCTTTTAAAACCAAACAGGGATTGTTTGAGTGGTTAGTTATGTCGTTTGGGCTTTGTAATGCTCCGACAACTTTCATGTGTGTGATGAATGAGGTATTCAAACCTTTCCTAGATGACTTTGTGATTGTGCTTTTAGACGACATTCTTATTTTTAGCAGGACTTGGCATGAACATGTGAGGCATGTAAAGCAAGTATTGGATACTTTGCTAAGGGAAAAGATGTATGTGAAAATGTCTAAATGTGAATCTGGAAAGACTGCACTTGTATATTTAGGCCATATTGTAGGAGGAGGACAATTGAAAATTGATCCTTCCAAAATTGAAGTAATTGTAAATTGGACTGAGCCAAAAAGTGTAGCCAAAGTTTGAAGCTTCTTAGGTGCAGTCCAGTATTGCAGGAGATTCATTCCCAACTTCTCCTTTATAGAAGCTCCTTTGCATGCCTTAACCAGTGTGAAGTGTAAATTCTAACCTTGTACAATATCTACTGCAAACTGATATTCAGAAAAGAACAGAAAAGATACAATGGCAAATACAAACATTACACAGAGATTTTTCACCTGGAAACCCAAACCAGGAAAACCAGCATATATTATATTGA
>SNQJ01S0002016.1:479754-496584 GCA_010110895.2 Picea sitchensis | reverse complement strand
GTGAAGGGGTTCCTTGGTTGGTATCATCAGGAACATTAGCCATGAATATCTTATGCAGAGGTTCTCCCCTTACGGGATCGTTCAAATCCGTAAAAGTCTCACACACTGAATCTGAAGAACCAGTGTTATCAAAACAATGCCTATAAAAAGTCCTCTCAACCGGTGGAGTGGGAGGTATACCACCCTAGGTCAGAGACCCAAATAAATGACTGACTAACTCACTATGGAAAACTAGGGAGCACAGAGCACACACTAAAAGTTCCTAAAGGCAAATCAAGCAAACGACTAATTAGTTGGAAGAACAATTACACCAACCAACACTAGAGAAACTTACCCGTGCAAGTGAAACTCTAAAATGGAAGCACCCTTTGAGTATACTCTGCAAAGCATGGCTCGATGTCTATCCTAGGTACCGTTGTATACCCCCGCAGTCACTTGTCTATGTCACTAGAAAGATAGGAAACTAGGTTGCCAGCGTGCGAACAGTAACTAGGTGGGTACAGTCGACAGTCGGGTAGACCACAATAAGCAGGGTATCAAGCTCGAAAACTGCCAAGGGTATCGAAAGCAAGTGGTCCAGAAGACAACTGAGGACCTCGAATGGATTTAAGACCCAGAAAGCTCCGTGGAAAATGCAATCGACGGAATCCCAAGACAAGTCCTCTATATGTGTTCTCCACTACAATTGGTCCGGCTTTGGAGGGGTTATCTTCGCTACCTTTCCGCACGCAACCTCGTGTTTAGCCCCTGTGTTAGAGGGGGGTCCCAGATAAATTTCACGATACTGGACTTCTACACTCCTTAGCATAGAATCGTATGTTTGTTTTATAGCCTTGAAGAGTTTCCTCTCCAACCTAAATCAAGGCTCTAGCATAATCTAGTTGATGGACCCTACAAACATAAAGTCGAGTAATTTTTAATTAGCGTTCTTTTTAAGGCTTGATTTACTCAAAAGGGGTATGGTAGTGCAACTAATGTTGTTAAGACTCTTTGTGAAAAATGATGAAACTTACATGAACACTGGGAATTTTTTTTCAAAATGCAACACATTTTTCTCAAAATTTCAAGCTAAAAATAAGTTAAAAAAGCTAAGAAACAGAGGAAATCTTTTAATGAAAAAGAAAGCTATGTTGTAATCAGACCTAAGTTGTCGAATTCTATGACAAAGACCAATATTAAATCAAGGAAATCCCTGAGAGGTATAACTCTTGATAAGGAAGAGGATGACTGCCTCTCCTTAAACAAAAAATTTCTCAACAGGCACGCTACTGACAGTTCAACAATTAGCGTGTGCACGTGAGCTGTAAAAGGTCAGGATGCGTGTACACACATGCAAACCTTATGCATGCCGCATGTACCTCTGCAACTTTTCACAAATGAAAAAAAAATAAAAAATCAAACACTGACAGAGACTACTGGTATTGAGAACCATAATCTCTTGAAGACTCGGAAACTTACTTTGACAAAAAAAAGAAAACAGTTCGAGGAAAATTTCATAGAACAAAACCAATCTGAGGTGAAACCTAAGCTACAAACTGCAAAAAATAGAGACTAGAATGAGTTCCAGAAAACCCCTGAGAAGGATTGTTTCTGACAGGGGAGAGGATGATTGCCTCTCTAAAATAAATTTTCTGGAATCAGACACGCAACTGACAGTTCCTCAGCTAGCGTGTACACGCAGGCTGTGGGAAGGTAGGGCGTGGGTACACACGTGCAAACCTTATACAGGCCTCGTGTATCTCTGTGGGTCTCAAAAAAAAATGCAATCAAGCACAAAAACAGAGATAACTGGTATGGAAGACCAGAATCTATGTTAGCTCAGACTTTTGCAGAAACTTTAAAAACAAGAAATGAAACTAGTTCTTAAAAATACCCAAGAAAAAACATTCCCAGAAACCCTAGAGATCCCTAGTGTGGTCGCCAATTTTGTTGTGGGTGAAAATCCCTCCTATGAACTAGCACTAAGGGTTTTATCATGCATGTAGAAATACCTAAAGATTCTTACATTTTACCATCATCCCATGCCTAAACCCCATTACTCATATGTAAATACAAGGTCAAGAGATTAAGTTGACATACCTTATTTTTCGTGTTGTTGTCGATCCCTTTTTGCGCTTGGTCGTTCTTTGACTGCAATTATCCTCCCAATGCTGACCTGCATTCACTAAAGACAAACAAAGAACTCCACATGAATTTGATCTATGAACTAATGGGTTAGAGATTTAATCAATCATATAATCAATATTCCAATAATGACAATCTCATATGGCGGGATGGGAAAAGCAATTCTTTTATTAACTTCACAATGATACCTTAAGAGGATAAAGTCGACTACTGCTCCTCAATCCTGGTCATGGGCTCTTCTTCCACTGTCTTCCAACTACTTTTCTCTATACTTCTCTTTGCACAAGGATTGTTAAAGGTTGGGACAAAGGGAATGCTTAATCGGATATAGTTTCTTTACTATGATTCTCCTCCTTTCAAATGGGACCCCTAACCCTTATTTTATAGGATAGAAGAAGCTAGGTATTTGGTCAAGTGACCATCCATGCATGACCAAAAGGTTTAGTTAACTTACCCAAAGTTGTGTGTTCCGTCAGCAAATTTCCTTTTTCCGTGCTTTTGTAGGTATACGCGGGTTGTCTTGGGTCAGCTAGCATGTACACGCATGCAGTAATGGAGCAGGGCACGTGGGCCTTTATAAAAGGGGTTTTTAAGAAGAGTTGTTCAGCAGTGTTTTGGCAAAGAAGGAATATGAGATGGACTGATGCCAGGTAAGAATGTCTGGTGCAAATTAGGGTTATAACAAAGACTTGGAAGCTCACTTCAATACCTTGCAATCTAATTTCACCGAGACCCAACAAGAAGTGAAACAAATCAGTGCCAATGTTGTCACCATCAATACAACCATGCAGTCCTCAATGGAGGAAATCAAACAAGACCTAACTACCCTGCTTGAATCTGTCATTTCAATGCTTTGCACCAAGCTGCATATCCCTACAGGTAACCCTTTATTTGACCCACCTCCACATACTGAAGCTGAAAATTCCACTCATTCCCATAACTTTTAGCACCATCACTTTCAACGTGACATACGCCTGCCGTGGGTGGATGTGACCAAATTTTATGGCTCAGATCCCACTGGTTGGGTAACCCAAATGGAACATTATTTATCTTTATACGACATTATAGATGACTTGGCCAAACTGTGGTATGGTTTTCTCCATCTAGATCAAGAACGTTGGCAATGGAGAAAAACTTCCTGTCAAGGGTATATTTCCTGGACACACTTTGTGGCAGAGCTTTATGAATTCTTTGACACTGACACCAACCATTTGGGCCGTTTGACAAAGTTGAAACAATCAGGAACAGTGGAAGACTTTATAGATGCCTTTGAGTGCATGGCTTTTCGGACAGAGGGAATTTCTGATGCATTTTTCTGAGAGTGTTTTATCAGTGGCCTCAAGGATGAGATTCAGGCCCATTTCCACATGGATCATCCTCAGAGTTGGGTGGAGGCTACTAAAAGAGATAAATAAACACAACATGTTGTATCTTGTCAAAAATGGAAACCTTCCTTTATCCCTCACACTAAACTAGTAAATCCCACTACTCCCTTCGCTCCACTAAAGATCCAAAAATTGACTAGGGATGAAATGGTTGAACGGTAACTCAAAGGCCTTTGTTATAATTGTGATGACAAATATTTCTCGGGCCACAAGTGTAAGAAACAAAATATTTTTATGGCCATCTCGGAGGATATTTCAAAAGAGGATGTTGAAACTCCCCTTGTGTCTAATTCACCTGAAACCATTGACATAACCCCTCCCTCAGACCCTCCTGAAGTAGAATCAGTCATTTCCCTCAATGCTCTCACTGGCTTCTTCGCTCCCCAAACCCTTAAGCTAATCGGTTAAATCAAGCATAGGAAGGTCATAATTCTGGTTGATAGTGGAAGCACCCATAATTTTATTCATCGCCACATTTCCCAAGAAACTCATTTCTACATCCATATCGTCAATAATTTCCAAATCATGATTGCCAATGGTGGCTCCATGAAATGTGGAGGGCGATGTGAAAATGTGGGTCTCCAAATTGGTGACTACCACCTGGAATATCATATGTTTTCTATCAACATGGGTGGTTGTGACATTGTTTTGGGTGCAGAATGGCTAAGGACATTGGGTCCCATTCTCATGGATTTTAAGGAATTAACCATGCAATTTGACCAGGAGGGCCACCAATATAAGTTCCAAGGCATCGCCGTCGGTTCACCTGAGATCATTAGTTCTCATCACATGGAAAAGATGCTAAAAAAAGTTCATTCTGGTGTTATTTCCCAACTCCATGCCATACAAGCAATAGAGACACCCTCGGTGCCGCAAGACCTCAAATCCATCCTTTCTAAACATCAAGTGGTTTTTTCCACTCCCCAGGGACTCCCTCCTTCCCGTGTCATTCATGATCATTCCATTCCTCTTATACCAGGAAGCCTTCCTCCCAATATTCGTCTGTATCGTCACCCCCCTTCCCCAAAAAATGAAATTGAGAAAATGGTCCAGGAACTCCTTAACGCAGGTGTTATCCTCCCTAGTATGAGCCCCTACTCTTCCCCTATGGTCATGGTCCTGAATAAAGAAGGTTCTTGGTGAATGTGTCCTGACTTCCATGCCCTCAAAAAATTTACCATTAAAGAAAAATTTCCCATTCCTATCATTGATGACCTCTTGGATGAATTGAGTGGCACCCAGTTCTTTACTAAACTTGATCTTCGTTCTGGCTACCACCAGATACGTATGAAAGAGGCAGACATTCCCAATACTATCATTAGAACTCATGAGGGCCACTACTAGTTTTTGGTCATGCCCTTAGTCTTTTGTAATTCCCCCTCCACCTTCCAAAGCCTCATGAATCATGTCTTCTGTCCTTTTCTCCGTCATTTTTCCTTAGTTTTCTTTGATGATATCCTCATCTATATCAAAACCTGGACAAACCATATTGCTCATGTGAATCAAGTTCTCCATCTACTCTCTCAGTACCAACTTTTCTTGAAACAGTCTAAATGTGCTTTTGGCGCCTCAGAAGTCGAGTACTTGGGTCATCTGGTTGGAAAGGATGACGTCAGGGTGGATCATAAAATGATTGAAGTTATGCAAGTCTGGCCTCACCCAAAGACTCTCAAAATATTGCGTGGATTTCTGGCCTTAACAGGTTATTATCACAAGTTTGTGAAGAATTATGGAAAGATTGCAGCACCTCTCACCGCACTCCTAAAAAATAACTCTTTCACTTGGACTCCAGCAGATGCTCAATCTTTTCAAACCTTGAATATGGCCATGTGCACCACTCCAGTACTGGCCCTTCCTGATTTCACAAAGACCTTTGTCTTGGAATGTGATACTTCAGGGAAAGGAATTGGTGTTTTCCTTATGTAAGAGGGTCGGCCTTTGGCCTTTACCAGCAAGAAACTATTTGAAAGAAATATGGCCAAATAAATATATGAAAAGAAAATGTTGGCTATTTTGCATGTTGTTGATCTGTGGCACCCTTATCTATTGGGGAAATGCTTCCAAATTAAGAAAGACCATCAAAGCCTCAAGTATTTTCTGGAACAATGCATTTCCTCCCCAGAGCAACAAAAATGGGTGACTAAGCTCTTTGGATATGATTATGATATAATTTACAAAAAAGGAAAAGACAATGTGGTTGCAGATGCACTTTCCCAAAAATATGAAGATGATGGATCCCTTTTTTCCCTTTCCTTCATTGTACTAGATTGGCTCCAAGCGGTTCACCAGGAATGGATACATGATCCCAAAAGTTCACATCTGATCCAATAATTGCATTCCAATGCTCCAGCTTCCCCAGGGTACTCTTGGCTCCATGATGAGCTTCGCTACAAAGGTCATTTGTATTTAAGTAAACAATCAAAACTTAAATCCATGGTACTTTCTGAGCTTCATGCTACACCCACAGCTGGGCACTAGGGATTCACCAAAACCTATGACATGGTCAAATGTTCTTTTTTCTAGGATGGTATGAAACAAGACATTCGTAATTTTGTCACTGAATGTGATGTGTGTCAACGCAACAAGGGCGAAACAGTCAAATTTCCGGGCACACTACAACCACTTCTGATTCCATCTGCTATTTGGAGGGATATCTCTATGGATTTTATTACAGTCTTACCCAAATCAGGAAATAATTCAGTCATCATGGTGGTTTTTTATCACCTTTAAAAGTATGCTCATTTCTGCACTCTTCAACACCCATTTACAGCATCCACGGTGGCTCACCTTTTCATGGATCAGGTCTTCAAGCTTCATGGCATGCCGCATTCTATTGTTTCTGATCGCGACCCAACTTGCACCATCAATTTTTGGCAAGCACTGTTCAAGCTACAAGGCACCCAATTGCATCTCAACACAGCTTATCATCCCCAGACTGATGGTCAAATGAAAGTTTTCAACAAGTGTTTGGAAACATATTTGAGGTATTTTACCTTAGAAAAGAAAAATCATTGGGCTCAATGGTTACCCCTAGATGAATGGTGGTACAACACTTCATACCATACAGATACACGCATGATTCCTTTTGAAGTGATATATGGACAAAAGCCACCTTTAGTTCTCTCATACTTACCTGGTGTCTCGAAGGTCTAGGTGGTTGACCAAATGCTTACAGTCCGAGAGGCTATTCTGCGTACCCTCAAAGAGAATTTGGTCATGGAAAAGAATCGCATGAAGCAACAAGCAGATCAAGGTCACTCTGAACGGAAATTTGCAGAAGGTGATCAGGTGTTTCTTAGACTGCAACCTTACAAGAAAAATTCCCTCAAGGCTGAGCAATTTCAAAAAATGGCACCCAAATTTTATGGTTCTTATACCGTTCTCAAGCGTCTGGGACAGGTGGCCTATTAGATAGCTTTGCCCAGTCATTCAAAGCTACATCCTATTTTTCATGTTTCATTCTTAAAGAAGGTGATTAGAACTAAGTGCCAAATTCAAACCAACCTTCCTGAGTTAGACGAAGAAGGATCCATTTGGTTACAACCACAAGGAGTTTTGGACCAGCGTGAGCGTCGCCTACGTCAGAGAACCATCAAGGAATTGTTAGTCCAGTGGAAAGATACAACTCCAGTCGATGCCACTTGGGAACCAGCTACCATTCTGCAACAATTTCCACATCTCAAGCCTTGAGGACAAGGTTGTCTTTAAGGGGAAGGACATGTTAGGGTCCTAACCTGCACATAGGTAGAACAACATATTCAAATGTAATAAAGGTCAAAATTAATAAGGCCTTGCAATAAAATAGAATAAGTCGAATGAAATAAGACCTAATAGAAGGTTCTGCTTTTAGAAGGATCTTCCTCTAGATGCTTCTTTTGATAGACATATTTAGTATAAATAGGATTCGAGGGTATGAGAACCCTAGCTTGGATATTATTGTAATAGAGATCTGCTCGACTAGAGGTTTCCCCCTCGAAGAGGCCCGTGAGCATTTCTCTCAGAATCAAAGTGTTATTTCGGTTGTTATTCTTATATCATTTCAGTGTTATTCTGGTGATTGTTCTAGCTATATTGTTGTTATTCTGCCATTTCTAGCATTTTATTTATGTTTTGCATACTTTTTATATTTGGTATATTACAACAAGAATCTCAACACTACAGATGGATGGGTTTTATACAACAATTTCATTTGGTAATCAAGTACAAGAAGGGTACAAGTAACCGGGTAGTTGATATGCTTTCTAGACCTCCTATTGTCGCTTCTATTATTTTGAAGAATACTTCTTTATCTCATGATAGCTATGTAGAACAATATTCCATCGATGAAGATTTTAAAGAAGTATATGAGAAGCTAACCCAAGGTGCATAGGTAGAGAAATATTGTCTACAGAAAAAATTCCTCTACCATCTTGGAAAATTATGTATTCCTACAAATGAACGAGTCCATGTAATATGAGAAGCTCATACTTCTCTTGTGTCTGGGCATTTTGGGGTAGGAAAAACAATGGCTCATTTGCAAAGGTTTTGATATTGGACTCAAATGAAAGAAATTGTAACTAAATATGTAAAGGGGTGTGTGATGTGTTCTAGATGTAAGCCCACTAATAGAAAATTGGGGCTATACTCACCACTTCCTATTCCATCACATCGATGGGAAAGAATTTCCATGGATTTTGTAGGGGTCTTACCAATGAACAAAGGGGGTCATGATTATTTGTATGTCATAGTGGATACGTTTAGCAAGATGTGTATATTGATTCCATGTAAAAAGAAGATCATTGTTGAGAAGACTGCTAATCTCTTCTTTCAGTATGTTTGGGTTCACTTTGCTTTACCCACATCCATTGTCTCGGATCGAGATAATCGATTCCTTGGGGATTTTTGGACTAGCTTGTGGAGAATGATGGACACCAAATTGAAGAGGAGCACTACTCTTCATCCACAGACTGAAGGACAAACATAGGTGGTAAACATAAAAATGGTACTTTAGCTTTGAGGCTACTCCCACAAGCATCCGAAGTTATGGGATGAACAGACACCCTATATACAACATGCTTACAACCAAGATTTACATTCCTCCACTTCGAGTTCACCTTTTGAGACATGTTTTGGGTACCTACCCAAGGTTCCTTTGGACTTGATGTATGGGAGATATGTCGATGTGAATGAAGAATTAACAGAGGACAGAGCCTGCAAGGTCATCCAGAGGATCCAGCAGATACACCAAGAAGTTAGGGAACAGTTGGAGAAAAGTCAAGCACAGTATAAATCTCGGTATGACAAGCACAAGTTTGATCATCAGTTCCAGGTTGGAGACCAAGTATGGCTTCACATCACCAAGGAAATATTAAAGGGTGAAGGAAAGAAACTCAAGCCCTTTCATTATGGACCCTTCACTATCTTGGAGAAAAGTGGAACTAATGCTTTTTGTTTATATATTCCACCTTATATTGATATTTACTCAGTTGTGAATGTAGAGAACTTGAAGCTTTTTGAGCCTCCCATGATCATGGATCAAGATGAGGAAGTTTCAATACCTTCAGTGGATGATTTTTCACCTGAGTACTTGGATGAGTTACAGGAATATATCATCTTGGACAGAAGGATGAGGAATTCACACAGGGGTGATGTTGATTATCTTCGAGTAGGTTTAAAGGGAACACATCCAAGGAAGGCAAAGTGGATTGAGAAGGACAAAGTAAGGGGACTCTTCCCTCACTTACCCATTGATTGATGAAAGCTTTTGGTGGTCCAAAAATCTCTTAGTGGGAAAGTGTGATCCAAAAAGGATCCAGAGAAGGCTAAGAACAATTCAAAACTCGCAGAGGCCACTCAGAACACTCAGAATGTCTTCGACAGATAGAGAAAGGGAAAAAATTCAAATTTCCCAAAACTAAGTGAAAATGGCATGATTGTGAATAACTTGTCACAATCTTTGTAACGATGCAAACGGCTCGTCAGACGGAGTTATGGATGGAAAGATATTCGCGGTCAAAGTTTTGGTCAACGTAGGCTAGTCAACAGGGATGAGTCAGCATTCGTACTACTGACATTAGCGTCAGTATAGATGATGTCATCAGTCCTACAACATACATGAAAAGCATAGAGGGCAACATTTTTCATGATGACATCAACATGATGTCAGCATGATGATGTGGCAGCACTAGAGAATGCCATGTGTCAGTGATTTTTGGACTTTTTGGGCTGACATGTGGACCAATGAAAAAGTTCCATGTGGCAATCCATACAGGACACATGGTATTCATACACTACATGGCAGGATGACGTGGAATCCATACAATATGTGGCAGGGTGACGTGGCAGGATGACTGTACAAAGAGGTGACGTGGGCATTTTGGTAGTATTTCCGCCAAATATATCCAACCGCCAAACAATACAAAAAAAAAACAGAGGCCCAAGGGTTCGACCCCAGGCCCTCCTCTAACCAAAGCCTTAATATAGCATCTGCACCCCGCTAGGCCAACGGTCCCATTAATTCATAACTGCCCAGATTTTATTATAAAAAGGGACTTCCACCAATGTACGGGAGGAGAACCAAGGGCATGGTCGTATGAAATTGGCACGAATTTTTAGATAGAGGTGCACATTTCAAGAAAAGTTTCTAGTCATTAGTTGCAGGTGCAAGCATGAAAAATGAGGTGAGATTTTTTTTGCGTCCGAAAGTGCCAGACTCGGATCGAGGCATGGAGACAGTCATTTTTAGGTAATTCGATGCCACAAACGCGGTGGTGATGTTTTTTTTCTGATCTGAGCAAATCTTATGTAGATGAACTCCAGAATGAGGTATAATTATGTATTTTTGTGAATTCTTTTGTGCAGTTAATAAAAAGGCCTACCCATTTCAGAGCAGGACCCGAGACATAGTCCACCGGGGACAAACTATGTTGTCAAGTTTTTTTGTTCATATTTCATTCTTATGTCTCTTTCCTTTTGAGCTTTTCCTTCTTTATGGTGTACTTTAGTTTATGCTCATTTAATAAAATTCTTTAATAAGTCATCAGACGAAACGATCCTAGATCAGAAATGGATCTTGAGACCTCTATGTACTTTGCACAAGAGCCTCTTACCAATTGAGCTAAACCTTGGACCTAGTTGTGATGTAATATCTGGTCAATTATTATTTATGTCAAATTTCCTTATTTGTTTCTCCAAGTCAATCTTAAGGGGGAATAATGCAGATGTGTTGGCCAATATTGACTTCTTTACCTTGACTTGTGGCCTAAATTCTCATTAATTTGATTTGAATTTCTCTTAATCAACATTTATAGTGCATATTGGTGGTTATTATGTAGGATTTTGGTCCCATGTTTTTATGGGTTTAGGGGTAGCTAATATAAACCTTACTCCTATATATTTTAGGGTCTACCTCATTTGTAATGTATATTCATGTTAGTTGTCATAACGTGATTAATTTATTTTTTGGGTATTGAGAACACTTGACTTATCTTGTGTTTTGGTTGTTTTCATGAGCATTTTGAACTTTAACAACTATTCCATTTTCTTTTTTTCTTTTCAAGAGGAGATTCCCTAAGAACTTTTCTTTATTATTATTACTTGTTACAACTTTGTGTATCATTGACCTGTTGTGGTCATTAATGGAAATTATTTCAATTTCAATGGCATGGTTCTTCTTAAGTTGAGATAAGTTGGGGATTTAATCAGATATTGTAATAGACTTTAGAGTTATTTAGTTTTTTAATATTTAAAGGACTTCTCATATGATCCATTTCCAATCCTTCCAAATTGGTACCTAAGATACCAAGTTCATCTTTTTTTCTTCTTTTATTTCTAGGCAACATATCTAGGGGAAAACCCTTGGGTACTCCCTCAAGGTATGCCTAGATTCTTTAGGGCACAAGGTCACGTGAACAAGAAGGATCATATATATTACAACAGTATACTCATTATGAGTTGAACATGTCACTTAAAGGAATAGGACTCGATTGGGGACGGTAAAATGCCATCCCAAATCCACTTGGACTAGTTGACCCAATTGATAAGCATCCAAATTCATCTTATAGATACTAGAATTAGGAATGGATCTTACAAATCCTTTTAAATAAATTTTTTTCAACAAGTTAAAGTTGTTTATTATGTTTGAAAATACTCTAAAGTAATCAAAGTACCATTCATTTGTCCCACAAGTCATGGGAGGTGTGGAAATTGCTTGTCTTCTTCCCCTTCCACATCTTGGTTTACTTTGTCGCCTCCTCCTCCTCCAGGTGTGTCAGATGAAGTTTCCTTCGATGCATTGTCTATGTCCTACACTTCTTCCTTTTTCTTATTTTTCTTTGCACTGCTTGTTCCATCACACTCAATCCTAGTGACCATAGGACTTCCGATGAGGTCGGGGTCGAAGAGTTCTGATGTCCAATCGGTACAAGGAATTCGACCGACCATTCTTTGGTTATCTCCTCCATGTGTTCCTCGGTCAACTTATAGTACGAATGCAGCTCCTCCTTACTTTCATCCCTGCGCACAGTGATGTAGATGAAGTGGTGGTATGCGATAAACTTCACTAGTGGCCTATAAGTATGCAAGGTGTTCGGAGTCATTCGGGGGAATGATTCAATGGCATGCGTGAGCTGTAAGTAGTAAGCGTGGAACACCTTATTTGATTTCCACTACTTCGCCATATCACTTGTATACCACAAGTTGGTAAACCTCACGACCAATGGTTCTAATGGCTCAACTTCTGGGAATGTCGCTCCCTCTGGCATCTCCCAAGCGACAAAAGTTATTAATATCAACAACTAGCTAAAGTGGAACTTGTAGCCTTGATCCTGCACTTCATAACAGTCCTTATCCAACTCGTTGACGAGGTAGCTCGCCCAGTTCATCTGCATGCCTTCAACACACTTCCCTGCGAGGTCAACGACAAATCCTTTGACCTGCGTAGGACGATTCTTTCTACCGAGCTTGCTCGCTATCAGCTGACAAGCTAGGTGTACTACACCATCTTGGATGGAGGATACCTTGTAGCCTCACTTCCCGTTCTCCACATCGTCATAGTTCTACTTGATCCGTTGTGCCAGGTAGCGATCTACAGCCTTCCCTGGGTAGAACTGGTGAGGGTCTAGTGCTTGCGTGCTTAATACGGTGATCAGGTGGATCAGTGTTGGATCCACAGTCATGCATCTATCCAACCAGAGATAAAATCCATGGTAGCATGACATGAGGAGTTTAACGCACACTTTAACCTCCTCATGTATGCCAAAGTGGGGGATATTCATCACATTCAGGATCATCGATCGCTCGATTTCTTTAATCCATGGATGGAGAACTACATTTGGCTTCTTCCCAGTCGTCTTTGTCAGGAACCAATGCGGTGTGAGCATTGCATAGTTCTTCATTTCTCCCAGTTTAAAGTCACTTATCTTGAGTTATGGGATCATTCCTAGATGAGATGTAGTTGGGCAAGACCGACGGGATCTTCTTTGCATTCGCCAGATCGTCATGGTGCTTTCTTATTTTCTCGGTTGCTACTCGACTAGAGAGACATGTAGTCGAGGGGGATACTTTCACTCCTCCTGTCAATGAGGCCTGTATTCCTGTGGACATGACTCTGTCATCCATAAGGTCAATTGATATCTCTTCTACATATTTATCTGTTGCGCTAAGGTCACCTGACATGCATGCTCATAATCGAATAACTCAGGTAGGTGAACAAACACTCAATGTAATCGAATGGACGACGAGGTCTAGACAATACAACGTAGTATGCGATCAATTCTTTGTAGGATCGAATATCTCACGTTGCAAAAGTGGTGCTGATGTGGCATTCGACAGATTAAATAAGAAACGGTGTAACGAATTCCTTCAACGGGTCGAAATTCCTTAATCAATACGAATCCATCTGTTATGGCGCAGTCCCAATGGTCCAATGGAGGTCTTTCTAGCAATAACTACGTTTCTAGCTGTTTTGGAGCATTGTTCTAACGGTTGGGACGCCTCCAATGGTCATATTGCTTCACTAAGTCGAATTTCCATTCTGCATTGTTTTTCTATTATGGCGAGGTTCAAGTTCTCTAAGCCTTCCTTCTACAAAGTCTTCTCTGGAACCGTCTGCAGTCTTTCTAACTTTGCTTTCTTTCTTTCTTCCCTATGTTCTAAGTCTCTGAGTTCCTCTTTCCATTCTTATTCTTATTTTCTTTTAACGTTGTAACTTCACACTGCTGAGGGTCTTTCAAAGGGTTCAAATGTGATACTTCTTCTCTTACTATTTCTGGGGTAGGTGCTCTTGTCTCCTACATGGATAGATTCTTTAAGCCTTATTGTGCTCTTTCAACTTCGACAACTAATTCTCTAGCCCTCAGTTGCTTCGACTTGTCCTCTTGTTCTTGTATTAGTCGCTCTATTTTCTTGGCTATAAAGTCCCTTAATTCTTATTTTTTTTGTTCTGTAGCTTCTTCCTCTTCTTTCCTCTGGATCTGATCTTTCTCAATCCATGGCTTTCCTAACATAAGTGAAAAAGGAGTGTTATTCTCAACAAACTTAATGACCTCAAATTCTTCTTTAGTCGATGCTCCATGGGTGATCATAGGTACATGAGTAAGTCTTCCACATAGGGTTATCATCTTTCATTTAAACAATCCTATCCCTCCTAATGAAGGAATCATCGCAGGGTTTCCCAAAATTTCCCAAGTGCTATCTGACATGATATTCACATGTGTTTCTTCATCCAAAACATAGTCTATGTCAAAGTCTCCTATTCTTGTTTCTATGCACTCCTTCTCTTTTAAGATCTCCGATAAAATGATGTCTCTGTGATCATTCAGTGTTTCTTTCATCTGCAATAATATAGTCTCTGATTTTTTCTGGTGCTCTAGTATATCCTTAGTCAATGGACCTTTTTCATAGTTTTATTATCTCATGTTCATCTTTTCAACTTTACCAATTATTCTAGGGCAATCAAAAACCTCATGACCAACAAATTTACAACAAAGACAAGTAGGGCCTACACCAGGGCATTCCTTAGCAAGATGTCTCGGTCTTCTGCAACTATAAGAAAGTGTCAGTACTGTCTTTCTTTTAAACGTTCCCCAAGCTTTCCTTTACTACGCATTGGGATCACAGTCATTCACCTGCAATCTGCAAAAATTCTTTCTAGGGTCCTGCATACACTTGTTAGTCCAAAAATTCTTTCTATGCATAGGAATAACATATCTTTCACTAACTCTATCAAATTTATTCATATCAAATCTTCTTTACTCTAGTCGTGCCCTAGTTTTCAGACTAGGACAAAATATATCAAACATACCTAGATTCATACTTGCGAAGAAAAAATTTCCACTTAGATTACCTTTTCCAGAGCACAAAGCTTTAAGATCTTACCTTTTTTCTTCATATCAGACTTCTCTTCTTAGCACAAATATTCACAAGTCAAGTAGAATACTATGCACTACAACAACAGATCTATACACATAGCTTTTTCTTTTCTTCAGTTCCCAACAATCATAGTTTCAGGTCCCGACAAAGGAACCATTTGTTGGCACAGGGGAAGACCCAGAGTTCAATGCTTCAACAATGCACCAATAAAAACCTACCTACCGACCCTTTCGGCAACACCTGCGAAGCAGATGAAGTCTCACTCGAGGTAGAGGCAAGGGGGGATGCAGGACTCAGGTGTCTACAGCCTAGCTGGGACACAGATCTGTGATCACAATGCTTAACAAAAACTTAGAAATTAACATTCATTAGTATTTAACCCTTATTCACAACATGGGTTAAACCCTTATTATAGAACATCACAGTAGTAATCAAGATCTAAGCACATCTAATCAGTTAGCAGAGGGCATCCGAATAGATCTAGAATTCATTCATATACTAAGCACTAAACATCAATGGATCTACCTATCATGTATTAAGATTAAGCAAATAAGTACATAAACAACATAGATAACATTGCATAAATAACATCAACATAGGATATACTTGGTTCAACACAATGTGGGGCTACATCCATCAATCTTCTTCTCTTCATATTAGTCTCTTCCAATCTTCTTACATGCACCAAGCCACAAATCCAACTCCGCATAGGACAGGAGATTTACACGCACCTCGCCATATCCTCCTTCACCGATTTAGGTCAGGGCACAAAGGCTTCTTACAATCACTTGCACTTAAATCTATAAGTCTTAGTATGCATGAAGAATTCACAATTATTCACACTTAGCAACCTTCACAGGATCTTTCACAAATCCAATTAGAACTACTTCTTACATCGCTTATTTATTTATTTATACATTACAAAAGAAGCCTACAAGGCACCCAATTTCATCTAAGCACAACTTATCATCCCCAGACTGATGGTCAAATGGAAGTTGTCAACAAGTGTTTGGAAACATATTTGAGGTGTTTTTCCAATCTTCTTATTGGCAAGAACTGTTCAAGCTACAAGGCACCCAATTGCATCTTAGCACAACTTATCATCCCTAGACTGATGGTCAGATAGAAGTTGTCAACAAGTGTTTGGAAACATATTTGAGGTGTTTTTCCTCAGAAAAGAAAAATCAGTGGGCTTAATGGTTACCCCTAGCTGAATGGTGGTACAACACTTCATACCATACAGATACACACATGAATCCTTTTGAAGCAGTATATGGAAAAAAGCCACCTTCAGTTCTCTCATACTTACCTGGTGTCTCGAAGGTCCAGGCGGTTGACCAAATGCTTACAGTTCGAGAGGCTATTCTTTGTACCCTCAAAGAGAATTTTGTCATTGCACAAAATCATATGAAGCAACAAACAGATCAAGGTCGCTCTAAACGGAAATTTGCAGAAGGGGATCAGGTGTTTCTTCGACTTCAACCTTACAAGAAAAATTCCCTCAAGGTCGAGCAGTGTCAGAAACTGGTGCCCAAATTTTATGGTCCTTATACTGTTCTCAAGTGTGTGGGACTAGTGGCCTATCAGATAGCTTTTCCCAGTCATTCGAAGCTACATCCTGTTTTTCATGTTTCATGCTTAAAGAAGGTGATTGGAACTAAGTGCCAAATTCAAACCAACCTTCCCGAGTTAGTCGACGAAGGATCCATTTGTCTACATCCACAAGCAGTTTTGGACCAGCGTGAGCATCGCCTGCGTCAGAGAACCATCAAGGAAGTGTTAGTCCAGTGGAAAGATACAACTCCAACAGATGCCACTTGGGAACTATCTACCATTCTGCAAAAATTTCGACATCTCAAGCCTTGAGTACAAGGTTGTTTTAAAGGGGAAGGACATGTTAGGGTCCTAACCCGCACATAGGTATAACAATATATTCAGATGTAATAAAGGTAAATATTAATAAGGCCTTGCA
>SNQJ01S0002016.1:446566-474129 GCA_010110895.2 Picea sitchensis | reverse complement strand
AGAAATTGTAACTAAATATGTAAAGGGGTGTGTGATGTGTTCTACATGTAAGCCAACTAATAGAAAATTGGGGCTATACTCACCACTTCATGTTCCATCACATCCATGGGAAAGCATTTCCATGGATTTTGTAGGGGTTTTACCAATGACCAAAGGGGTCATGATTATTTGTATGTCATAGTGGATAGGTTTAGCAAGATGTGTATCTTGATTCCATGTAAAAAGAAGATCATTGTTGAGAAGACATCTCTTCTTTCAGTATGTTTGGGTTCACTTTGGTTTACCCACATCCATTGTCTTGGATCGAGATAATCGATTCCTTGGGGATTTTTGGACTAGCTTGTGGAGAAGGATGGACACCAAATTGAAGAGGAGCACTGCTCTTCATCCACAAACTGAAGGAAAAACATAGGTGGTAAACATAACATTGGTACTTTTGCTTTGAGGCTACTGCAACAAGCATCCCAAGTTATGGGATGAACATATACCCTATATACAACATGCTTACAACCGAGCTTTACATTCCTCCACTTTGAGTTCACCTCTTGAGACATGTTTTGGGTACCTACCCAAGGTTCCTTTGGACTTGATGTATGGGAGAGATGCCGATGTGAATCACGAATGAATAGAGGACAGAGCCCGCAAGTTCATCCAGAGGATCCAGCAGATACACCAGGAAGTCAGGGAACAATTGGAGAAAAGTCAAGCATAGTATAAATCTTGTCATGACAATCACAAGGTTGATCATCAGTTCTAGGTTGGAGACCGAGTATGGCTTCACATCACCAAGGAAATATTGAAGGGTGAAGGAAAGAAACTCAAGCTCATTCGTTATGGCCCTTCACTATCTTGGAGAAAAGAGGCACTAATGCTTTTTGTTTATATCTTCCACCTTATATGCATATTTCCTCAGTTGTGAATGTATAGAACTTGAAACTTTTTGAGCCTCCCATGATCATGGATCAAGATGAGGAACTTTCAATACCTTCAGTTGATGAGTTTTCACCTGAGTCCTTGTATGAGTTACAGGAATATATCATCCTGGACAGAAGGATGAGGACTTCACGCAGGGGTGATGTTGATTATCTTTGAGTAGGCTTAAAGGGAACACATCCAAGGAAGGCAAAGTGGATTGAGAAGGACAAAGTAAGGGGACTCTTCCCTCACTTACCCGTTGATTGATGAAATCTTTTGGTGGTCCAAAAATCTCTCTGTGGGAAAGCGTAATCCAAAAAGGATCCAGAGAAGGCTAAGAACAATTCAGAACTCACAGAGGGAACTCAAAACACTTAGAATGGCTTCAGTAGACAAAGAAAGGGAAAAAAATTCTAATTTCCCAAAACTAAGTGAAAATGGCATGATCGTGAAGAACGTGTCACAATCTTTGTAACAATGCAAACGGTTCGTCAAACAGAGTTATGGATGGAAAGATATTCATGGTCAAAGTTTTGGTCAATGTAGGCCAGTCAACAGGGATGAGTCAACATCCGTACGACACAGAGGAAAGCACAGACGATCACACGTGGCAGGGTGACATACGTGGAAAGCACAGAGGAAGACACGTTTCATGATGACATCAACATGACGTTAGCATGATGACGTGGCAACACTAGAGGCTGCAATGTGTCAATCATTTTTGGACTTTTCGGGCCGACATGTGGACCAATGAAAATGTGCCACGTGGCAGTCCATACAGGACACACGGTATCCATACACTACATGGCAGGATGACATGACACGTAGCAGGGTGACATGGCATGATGACTATACAAGAGGTGATGTGGGCCAATGTTTGGTTGCCACGTGGCCCAGCCATGGGCTACCATGTGGAAGTGGGAAAATGCCCAATGATGCGCAACAACTGGAAATTAATATATATATATATATATATTTATTAAATATACTGCCAAAACTTGTGACGATTTTGCCAGATTGGGGGCATATTCCACTGGTCCACCAAGTATAGTAGCCCCGCCAAAATTAGAAGGCTGCCTAAACCTCCGCCAAAATCTCCACCATTTTGGTAGTATTTCCGCCAAATATATCCAACTGCCAAAAAACACACCAAACAAAACGGAGGCCCGCGGGTTCGATCCGAGGACCTCCTCCAACCAAAGCCTTAATATAACATATGCTCGTCGCTAGGCCAACGACCCCATTGATTCATGATTACCCAGATTTTATTATAAAAAGGGACTTCTGCCAGTGTATGAGAGGAGAACCAAGGGCACGACTGTATGAAATTGGCACGAATTTCTAGACAGAGGAACTCATTTCGAGAAAATTTGCCAGTCATTAGTTGCAGGTGCAAGCACGGAAAATGAGGCGAGATTTTTCTTGGGTCCGAAAGTGCTAGACTCAGATCAAAGCATGGATACAGTCATTTTTAGGTAATTCGATGCCACAAACGCGGTGGTGATGTTTGTTTTCTGATCTGAGCAAATCTTATGTATCTAAACTCCAGAATGAGGTATACTTATGTATTTTTCCAAATTCTTTTGTGGAGTTAATAAAAAGGCGTACCCATTTGATAGTAGGACTCAGAGACGTAGTCCACCGGGGATGAACTCCTTTATCAAGTTTTTTTGTTCATAATTAATGCTTATGTCCCTTTCCTTTCGAGTTTTTCCTTCTTTATGGTGTACTTTAGTTTATGTTCATTTAATACAATTCTTTAACAAGTCACCAGATGAAAAGATCCTAGATCAGAAATTGATCTTGAGACCTCTATGTACTTTGCACAAGAGCCTCTTACCAATTGAGCTAACCCTTGGACCTATATGTGATGTAATATCTGGTCAATTATTATTTATGTCAAATTTCCTTATTTTTTTCTTCAAGTCAATCTTAAGGGGAATTAATGGAGATGTGTTGGCCAATATTGACTTTTTTACCTTGACTTGTGGCCTAAATTTCCATTAATTTGATTTGACTTTCTCTTAATCAACATTTATAGTGCATATTGGTGGTTATTATGTAGGCTTTTGGTCCCATGTTTTTATGGGTTTAGGGATAGCTAATCTAAACCTTACTCCTATATATTTTAGGGTCTACCTCATTTGTAATGTATATTCATGTGGGTTGTCATAATGTGATTCATTTATTTTTTGGGTATTGAGAACACTTGACTTATCTTGTGTTTTGGTTGTTTTCATGAGCATTTTGAACTTTAACAACTATGCCATTTTATTTTTTTCTTTTCAAGAGGAGATGCCCGAAGAAATCTTCTCTATTATTATTACTTGTTACACCTTTGTGTATCATTGACCTGTTGCGGTCATTAATGGAAATTATTTCAATTTCAATGGCATGGTTCTTCTTAAGTTGAGATAAGTTGGGGATTTAATCAAATATTGTAATAGACTTTAGAGTTATTTATTTTTTTAGTATTTAAAGGACTTCTCATATGCTCCATTTCCAATCCTTCCAAACTGGTACCTAGGATACCAAGTTCATCTTTTTTTCTTCTTTTATTTCTAGGTAACATATATAGGGGAAAACCCTTGGGTACTCCCTCAAGGTATGCCTAGATTCTTTAGGGCACAAGGTCAGGTGAACATGAAGGCTCAAATCTATTACAATAGTATACTCATTATGAGTTGAACATGTCACTTAAAGGAATAGGACTCGATTGGGGACAGTAAAATGCCATCCCAAACCCACTTGGACTAGTTGACCCAATTAATAAGCATCCAAATTCATCTTATAGATACTAGAATTAGGAATGGATCTTACAAATCCTTTAAAACAATTTTTTGTCAACAACTTAAAGTTGTTTATTATGTTTGAAAATACTCTAAAGTAATCAAAGTACCATTCATTTGTCCCAAGAGTCATGCGAGGTGTGGAAATTGATTTTATTCTTCCCCTTCCTCCTCTTGGTTTACTTCGTCACCTCCTCCTCCTCCAGGTGAGTCAGTTGTAGTTTCCTCCGATGTGTTGTCTATGTCCTGGACTTCCTCCTTTTTCTTCTTTTTCTTTGCGCTGCTTGGTCCATCATACTCAGTCCTAGTGACCATAGGACTTCCGATGAGGTTGGGGTCGGAGAGTTCTGCATCTCCAATCGGTAAAAGGAATTCGACCAACCATTCTTTGGTTACCTCCTCCATGTATTCCTCGGTCAACTTATAGTACGACTGCAGCTCCTCCTTGCTTTCATCCCTGTGCGTAGTGATGTAGATGAAGTGGCGGTATGCGCAGAACTTCACTAGTGGCCTGTAAGTATGCAAGGTGTTCATATTCATTGAGGGGAATGATTCAATGACGTGCGTGAGATGTAAGTAGTAAGCGTGGAACACCACATTTGAATTCCACTGATTCGCCATATCACTTGTATACCACAAGGTGGTGAACCTTGTGATCAATGGTTCTGATGGCTCAAATTTTGAGAATGTCGCTCCCTCTGGCATCTCCCAAGCGACAAATGCTATTAAGATCAACCACTAGTTAAAGTTGAACTCATAGTCTTGATCCTACACTTCACGACAGTCCTTATACAACTTGTTGATGAGGTAGATTGCGCAGTTCATCTGAATGCCTTCAACACACTTCCCTGCGAGGTCCACGACGAATCCTGTGACTTGCGTAGGACGATTCTTTCTGATGATATTTCCTGTTATCAGCTAACAAGCTAGGCATACTACACCATCTTGGATGGAGTATACCTTGTAGCCTCGCTTCCCCTTCTCCACATCACCATAGGTTTGGTTGATCGATCTCACCAGGGAACAATCTACATCCTTCTGTGGGTAGAACAAGTGAGGTTCTGGTGCTTGAATGCTCAATACGGTGATCAGGTGGATCAGTGTCGGATCCACAGTCACGTGTCTATCCAACCAGAGATAACTTCCATGGTAGCATGACATGAGGAGTTTAATGCTTGCTTTAACCTCATGATGTCTACTGAAGTGGGGGATCTTCATCACATTCAGGATCGTCGATCTCTTGATCTCTTTAATCCATGGCTGGGGAACTATATTGGGCTTCTTCCTAGTCATCTTTTTGAAGTACTGATGCGGTGCGAGTATCGCATAGTTATTCATGTCTCCCAGGTCAAAGTCTCTTATCTTGAGATCTGGGATTAGTCCTAGTTGCAGTCCGACTGCGCATATCCCCTTCGGGAGGTACGTAGTGATGAGCATGTACTTGAAGTCACAAGGGATGTTGTCGTGACTAACCATGCCAGCCAAAGGCGAGATGTAGTCAGGCAAGCCCGATGGGATATTCTTTGCGTTCGCCAGATCGTCGTGGTGCTTTCTTATTTTCTCGGTCGCTGCTCGAATAGAGTGACATGCAGTCCAGGGGGATGCTTGCACTCCTCCCATCGATGAGGCATGTATTCCTATGGACATGAATCTCTCATCCATAAGGTCAACCAATATCTCTTCTACATATTTCTCTGTTGCGCTAAGGTCGCCCAACATGCATGCTCGTAATCGAATAGATCAGGTAGGCAAACATACACTCAAGGTAATAGAATGGACGGTGAGGTCTAGATAGTGCAACACAGTATGCGATCAATTATTTGTAGGCTCGAATATCTTAGGTTGGAAAAGTGGTCCCGGTGCAGCATTCGACGGATTAAATAAGCAACGTTGTAACAAAATCCTTCAACGGGTCGAAATGCCTTAATCAATACGAATCCATCCGTTATGGCGCGGTCCAAATGGTCCAATGGAGGTCTTTCCGGCAATAACTACGTTTCTAGCCATTCTAGAGTGTCTTTCTAACAGTCGGGACACCTCCAATGGTCATATTGCTTCGCCAAGTCGAATTTCCATTCTGCGTTGTTTTGCTATTCTGGCAAGGTTCAAGTTCTGCAAGCCTGCCTTCTATGAAGTCTTCTCTGGAATCTTCTGCAATCTTTCTAACTTTGCTTTCTTCTTGCTGAGATTTCTTTCTTTCTTCCCTATGCTCTGAGTCTCTGGGTTCCTCTTTCCATTCGTATTCTTATTTTCTTTTAACGTAGTAACTTCACATTGCTAAGGGTCTTTCATAGGGTTCAAATGTGATACTTCTTCTCTTACTATTTCTGGGGTAGGTTCTCTTCTTTCTTGCATGGATATATTCTTTAAGCCTTTTTTCCCTTAATTCTTGGTTTTTTTGTTCTCTATCTTCTTCCTCTGCTTTCCTCTCGATCTAATCTTTCTCAATCCAGGGATTTCCTAACATAAGTGTGAAAGGAGTGCTATTCTCAACAAACTTAATGACCTCAAATTCTTCTTCAGTCGATGCTCCATGGGCGATCATAGGTACATGAGTAAGTCTTCCACATAGGGTTATCATCTTTCATTTAAACAATCCTATCCCTCCTAATGAAGGAATCATAGCAGGCTTTCCCAAAATTTCCCAAGTGTTTTCTAGCAGGATATTCACATGTCTTTCTTCATCCAGAACACAGTCTATGTCAAAGTCTCTTATTCTTGTTTCTGTGATCATTTAGTTTTTCTTTCATCTACATTAATATAGTCTCTGATTCTTTCTAGTGCTCTAGTATATCCTTAGTCTCTGGACCTTCTTCATAGTTTTCTTGTCTCATGTTCATCTTTTCAACTTTAGCAATTATTCTAGGGAAATCCAAAACCTCATGACCAACAAATTTACAACAAAGACAGGTAGGGCCTACAACGGGGCATTCCTTAGCAAGATGTCCCGATCTTCTGCAACTATAACAAAGTGTCAGACCTCTCTTTCTTTTAAACGATCCATAACCTTTCCTTTACAGTGCATTGGGATCACAGTCATGGATCTGCAATCTGCAAAAATTATTTCTAGGGTCCTGCATCCACTTGTTAATCCAAAAATTCTTTCTATGCATAGGAATAACATATCTTTCACTAACTCTATCAAATTTATTCATATCAAATATTCTTTCTTCTAGTCGTGCCCTAGTTTTCAGACTAGGACAAAATATATCAAACATACCTAGATTCATACTTGCGAAGCAAAAATTTCCACTTAGATTACCTTTTCCAGAGCACAAAACTTTAAGATCTTACCTTTTTTCTTCAGATCAGACATCTCTTCTTAGCACAGAGCTTCACAAGTCAAGTAGAATACTGTGCACTAGAAAAAAAGATCTATGCACATAGCTTTTTCTTTTCTTCATTTCTCAACAATCATAGTTTGAGGTCCCGGCAACAAAACCATTTGTTGGCATAGGGGAAGACCCATGGTTCAATGCTTCAACAACGCACCAACAAAACCCTAACTACCGGCCCTTTTGGCAACACCTGCGAAGTAGATGAAGTCTCACTCGAGGTAGAGGCAGGGGGGGTTGCAGGACTCAGGTGTCTATAGCCTAGTTGGGACATAGATCTGTGATCACAATGCTTAACAAAGAACTTAGCAATTAACATTCATTAGTATTTAACCCATATTCACATCGTGGGTTAAACCTTTATTATAGAACATCATAGTATTAATCAATATCTAAGCACATCTAATTAGTTAGAACATGGCATCCAAATAGATCTAACATTCATTCATATACTAAGCACTAAACATCAATGGATCTACCTATCATGTATTAATATTAAGCAAATAAGTACATACACAACATAGATAACATTTGCATAAAGCACATCAACATAGGATATACGTGGTTCACCACAGTGTGGGGCTACGTCCATCAATCTTCTTCTCTTCATATTAGTCTCTTCCAATCTTCTTACATGCACCAAGCCACAAAGCCAACTCCGCATAGGACATGAGATTTGCGTGCACCTCACCATATCCTCCTTCCCCAATTTAGGTCATGGCACAAATCCTTCTTACAATCACTTGCACTTAACTCTACAAGTCTTAGTATGCACAAAGAATTCAGAACTATTCGCACTTAGAAACCTTCACAGGCTCTTGGACAAAGCCAATTAGAACTACTTCTTACATCGCTTAGCTATTTATTTATACATTACAAAAGACGCCTACAAGGCACCCAATTGCATCTCATCACAACTTATCATCCCCAGACTGATGGTCAAACAGAAGTTGTGAACAAGTGTTTGGAAACATATTTGAGGTGTTTTTCCAATCTTCTTATTGGAAAGAACTGTTCAAGATACAAGGCACCCACTTTCATCTCAGTACAACTTATCATCCCCAGATTGATGATCAAACAGAAGTTGTCAACAAGTGTTTGGAAACATATTCGAGGTTTTTTGCCTTAGAAAATCAAAATCAGTGGGCTCAATGGTTACCCCTAGCTTAATGGTGGTACAACACTTCATACCATACAGATACACCCATGACTCCTTTTGAATCAGTATATGGACAAAATCCACCTTCAGTTCTCTCACACTTACCTATTGTCTCAAAGGTCCAGGCGGTTGACTGAATGCTTACGGTCTAAGAGGCTATTCTCTGTACCCTCAAAGAGAATTTGGTCATGGCACATAATTGCATGAAGCAACATGCAGATCAAGGTCGCTTTGAACGGAAATTTGTAGAAGGGGATCAGGTGTTTCTTCGATTGCAACCTTACAAGCAAAATTCCCTCAAGGATGAGCACTGTCAAAAACTGGGGCCCAAATTTTATGGTCCTTATACCGTTCTCAAGTGTGTGGGACAAGTGGCCTATCAGATAGCTTTGCCAAGTCATTCGAAGCTACATCCTGTTTTTCATGTTTCATGCTTAAAGAAGGTGATTGGAACTAAGTGCCAAATTCAAACCAACCTTCTCGAGTTAGACGAAGAAGGATCCATTTGGCTACAACCACAAGCAGTTTTGGACCAGCCTGAGTGTTGCCTGCGTTAGAGACCAATCAAGGAAGTGTTAATCCAGTGGAAAGATACAATTCCAACAAATGCCACTTGGGAACTTGCTACCATTCTGCAACAACTTCCACATCTCAAGCCTTGAGGACAAGGCTTTTTTTTAAGGGGAAGGACATGTTAGGGTCCTAACCCGCACATAGGTAGAACAATATATTCGGATGTAATAAGGGTCAATATTAATAAGGATTTGCAATAAAATAGAATAAGTCGAATGTAAGAAGACCTAATAGAAGTGTCTGCTTCTAGAAAGATCTTCCTCTAGATTCTTCTTTTGACAGACATATTTAGTATAAATAGGAGTCGAGGATATGAGAACCCTAGCTTGGATATTATTGTAATAGAGCTCTGCTCGACTGGAGGTTGTCGCATCGAAGAGGCCCGTGAACATTGCTTGCAGAATCAAAATGCTATTTTTGTTGTTATTCTTATATCATTTTAGTGTTATTGTGCTGACTGTTCTGGTTATATTGCTGTTATTTTTCCATTTCTAGCATTTTATTTCTATTCTGCATACTTTTTATATATGGTATATTACAACAAGAATCTCGACACTACAGATGGATGTGTTTTCTACAACAATTTCATTTGGTAATCAAGTACAAGAAGGGTACAAGTAACAAGGTAGTTGATATGCTTTCCAGACTTCCTATTGTTGCTTCTATTATTTTGAATAATACTTCTTTATCTCATGATAGCTATGTAGAAGAATATGCCATCGATGAAGATTTTAAAGAAGTATATGAGAAGCTAACCCATGGTGCACAGGTAGAGAAATATTGTCTACAGGGAAAACTACTCTACCATCTTCGAAAATTATGTATTCCTACAAATGAACGAGTCCATGTAATACGAGAAGCTCACACTTCTCTGGTGTTTGGGAATTTTGTGGTAGGAAAAACTATGGCTCATTTGCAGAGATTTTGTTATTGGCCTCAAATGAAAGTAATTGTAACTAAATATGTAAAGGGGTGTGTGATGTGTTCTACATGTAAGCCCACTAATAGAAAATTGGGGCTATACTCACCACTTCATGTTCCATCACATCCATGGGAAAGCATTTCCATGGATTTTGTAGGGGTTTTACCAATGACCAAAGGGGGTCATGATTATTTGTATGTTATAGTGGATAGGTTTAGCAAGATGTGTATATTGATTCCATGTAAAAAGAAAATCATTGCTGAGAAGACTGCTAATCTCTTCTTTCAGTATGTTTGGGTTCACTTTGGGTTACCCACATCCATTGTCTTGGATCGAGATAATCGATTCCTTGGGGATTTTTGGACTAGCTTGCGGAGAATGATGGACAACAAATTAAAGAGGAGCACTGCTCAGTGCTCTTCATCCACAGACTAAAGGATAAATATTGGTGGTAAATATAACAATGGTACTTTTGCTTCGAGGCTACTGCAACAAGCATCCCAAGTTATGGGATGAACATATACCCTATATACAACATGCTTACAAATGAGATTTACATTCCTCCACTTCGAGTTCACCTTTTGAGACATGTTTTTGGAACCTACCTAAAGTTCCTTTGGACTTGATGTATGGGAGAGATGCCGATGTGAATGAAGAATGAACAGAGGACAGAGCCCGCAGGTTCATCTAGAGGATCCAGCAGATACACTAGGAAGTCAGGGAACAACTGGAGAAAATTCAAGCACAGTATAAAGCTCGACGTGACAAGCACAAGGTTGATCATTAGTTCCAGGTTGGAGACCGAGTATGGCCTCACATCACCAAGGAAAGATTGAAGGGTGAAGGAAAGAAACTCAAGCCCATTCGTTATGGACCCTTCACTATCTTGGAGAAAAGCAGCACTAATACTTTTTGTTTAGATCTTCCACCTTATATGAATATTTACTCAGTTGTGAATGTAGAGAACTTGAAACTTTTTTAGCCTCCCATGATCATGGATCAAACCAAATCCTTAATATAGCATGCGCTCGCCGCTAGGCCAATGGCCCCATTAATTCATAATTGCCCAGATTTTATTATAAAAAGAGGCTTACGCCAGTGTATGGGAGGAGAACCAAGGGCACGATCGTATAAAATTGGCACGAATTTCTAGACAGAGGCACTCATTTTGAGAAAATTTGTCAGTCATTAGTTGTAGGTGCAAGCACAAAAAATGAGGTGAGATTTTTCTTGGGTCTGAAATTGCCAGACTCAGATCGAGGCATGGAGACAGAAATTTATAGGTAAATCGATGCCACAAACACGGTGGTGATGTTTGTTTTTTGATCTGATGAAATCTTATGTAGCTAAACTCCAGAATCAGGTATACTTATGTATTTTTCCGAATTCTTTTGTGGAGTTAATAAAAAGGCCTACCCATTTGAGAGCAGGACCCAGAGATGTAGTCCACCAGGGATGAACTCCGTTATCAAGATTTTGTGTTCATATTTCATGCTTATGTCTCTTCCCTTTTGAGCTTTTCCTTCTTTATGGTGTACTTTAGTTTATGCTCATTTAATACAATTCTTTAATAAGTCACCGGACGAAAAGATCCTAGATCAGAAATGGATCTTGAGACCTCTATGTACTTTGCACAAGAGCCTCTTACCAATTGAGCTAACCCTTGGACCTAGTTGTGATGTAATATCTGGTCAATTATTATTTATGTCAAATTTCCTTATTTGTTTCTTCAAGTCAATCTTAAGGGGGAATAATGGAGATGTGTTGGCAAATATTGACTTTTTTACCTTGACTTGTGGCCTAAATTCCCATTAATTTGATTTGACTTTCTCTTAATCAACATTTATAGTGCATATTGGTGATTATTATGTAGGCTTTTGGTCCCATGTTTTTATGGGTTTAGGGGTAGCTAATCTAAACCTTACTCCTATATATTTTAGTGTCTACCTCATTTGTAATGTATATTCATGTGAGTTGTCATAATGTGATTCATTTTTTTTTGGGTATTGAGAACACTTGACTTATCTTGTGTTTTGGTTGTTTTCATGAGCATTTTGAACTTTAACAACTATGACATTTTCTTTTTTTCTTTTCAAGAGGAGATGCCCTAAGAACTTTTCTTTATTATTATTACTTGTTACAACTTTGTGTATCATTGACCTGTTGTGGTCATTAATGGAAATTATTTCAATTTCAATGGCATGGTTCTTCTTAAGTTGAGATAAGTTGGGGATTTAATCAGATAATGTAATAGACTTTAGAGTTATTTAGTTATTTAGTTATTTAGTATTTAAAGGACTTCTCATATGATCCATTTCCAATCCTTCTAAACTAGTACCTAGGATACCAAGCTCATCTTTTTTTCTTCTTCTATTTCTAGGTAACATATCTAGGGGAAAACCCTTGGGTACTCCCTCAAGGTATGCCTAGATTCTTTAGGGCACAAGGTCAGGTGAACAAGAAGGCTCAGATCTATTAAAATAGTATACTCATTATGATTTGAACATGTCATTTAAAGGAATAGGACTTGATTGGGGATGGTAAAATGCCATCCCAAACCCACTTGGACTACTTGACCCAATTGATAAGCATCCAAATTCATCTTATAGATACTAGAATTAGGAATGCATATTACAAATCCTTTTAAATAATTTTTTGTCAACAACTTAAAGTTGTTTATTATGTTTGAAAATAATCTAAAGTAATGAAAGTACCATTCATTTGTCCCATGAGTCATGCGAGGTGTGGAAATTGCTTGTCTTCTTCCCCTTCCTCCTCTTGGTTTACTTCATCACCTCTTTCTCCTCCATGTGAGTCATATGCAGTTTCCTCCGATTCGTTGTCTATGTCCTGCACTTCCTCCTTTTTCTTCTTTTTCTTTGTGCTGCTTGGTCCATCATACTCAGTCCTAGTGACCATAGGACATCTGATGAGGTCGGGTCGGAGAGTTTTGCATCTACTGGTAAAAGGAATTCGATCGACCATTCTTTGGTTATCTCCTCCATGTCTTCCTCAGTCAACTTATAGTATGACTGCAACTCCTCCTTCATTTTGTCTCTGCGCGCAGTGATTTAGATGAAGTGGTGGTGTGCGTGGAACTTCGCTAGTGGCCTGTAAGTATGCAAGGTGTTCAGAGTCATTCGGGGGAATGATTCAATGGCGTGCATGAGCTGTAAGTAGTAAGCATGGAACACCGCATTTGATTTCCACTACCTCGCCATATCACTTGTATACCACAAGGTGGTGACCTCGTGACCAATGGCTCTGATGGCTCAACTTCCAAGAATGTCGTTCCCTCTGGCATCTCCCAAGTGACAAATGCTATTAAGATAAACAACCAACTAAAGTGGAACTTGTAGCCCTAATCCTGCGCTTCGCGATAGTCCTTATCCAACTCATTGATGAGGTAGCTCGCCCAGTTCATTTGCATGCCTTCAACACACTTCCCTGCAAGGTCGACGATGAATCCTGTGACCTGCGTAGGACGATTCTTTCTGATAATCTTGCCCGCTATCAACTAACAATATAGGAGTACTGCACCATCTTGGATGGAGGATACCTTTTAGCCTCTCTTCCCCTTCTCCACATCGCCATAGGTCTCCTTCATCCGTTGCACCAGGGAGCGATCTACAGCCTTCCCTGGGTAGAACTAGTGGGGGTCTAGTGCTTGCATGCTTAATCTGATGATCACGTGGATCAGTGTCGGATCCCCAGTCACACATCTATCCAACCAGAGATAACCTCCATGGTAGCATAACATGAGGAGTTTAACGCACACTTTAACCTCCTGATGTCTATTGAGGTGGGGGATCTTCATCACATTCAGGATCATTGATCGCTCAATCTCTTTAATCCATGGTTGGGGAACTATATTGGTCTTCTTCCCAGTCATATTTATTAGGTACTGATGCAGTGCAAGCATCGCATAATTATTCATGTCTCCCAGGTTAAAGTGACTTATATTGAGATCTGGGATCAGTCCTAGCTATAGTTCGACTGCGCGTATCCCCTTCGAGAGGTACGTAGTGATGAGTGTGTAATTGAAGTCACACGGGACACTGTCATGAATAACCATGCCAGCCAGAGGTGAGATGTAGTCAGGCAAGACCGACGGGATATTCGTTGTGTTCTCTAGATCATCGTGGTGCTTTCTTCTTTTCTCGGTCGCTGCTCGAATAGAACCATTTGTTGGCACATGGGGAAGACCCGAGGTTCAACGCTTCAACAACGCACCAACAAAACCCTAACTACCGACCCTTTCGGCAACACCTGCAAAGAAGATGAAGTATCACTCGAGGTAGAGGTAGGGGGGGTTGCAAGACTCATGTGTCTACAGCCTAGATGGGACACAGATCTGTGATCACAATGCTTAACAAAGAACTTAGCAATTAACATTCATTAGTATTTAACCCTTATTCACATAGTGGGTTAAACCCTTATTATAGAACATCACAGTATTAATCAAGATCTAAGAACATCTAATCAGTTAGCACATGGCATTTGAATAGATCTAGCATTCATTCATATACTAAGCACTAAACATCAATGGATCTACCTATCATGTATTATGATTAAGAAAATAAGTACATAAACAACATATATAACATTGAATAAGGCACATCAACATAGAATATTTGTGGTTCACCACAGTGTGGGGATACGTCCATCAATCTTCTTCTCTTCATATTAGTCTCTTCCAATATTCTTACATGCACCAAGCCACAAAGCCAACTCTGCATAGGACAGGAGATTTGCATGCACCAAGCCATATCCTCCTTCCCTGATTTAGGTTAAGGCACAAATCCTTCTTACAATCACTTGCACTTGCAAGTCTCAGTATGCCCGAAGAATTAACAACTATTCTCACTTAGCAACCTTCACAGGCTCTTGCACAAAGCCAATTAAAACTACTTCTTACATCGCTTAGCTATTTATTTATACATTACAAAAGACGCCTACAAGGCATCCAATTGCATCTCAGCACAATTTATCATCCCTGGACAAATGGTCAAATGAAATTTGTCAACAAGAATTTGGAAACATATTTGAGGTGTTTTTCCAATCTTCTTATTGGCAAGAATTGTTCAAGCTACAAGGCACCCAATTGCATCTCAACACAGCTTATCATCCCCAGACTTATGGTCAAATGAAAGTTGTAAAAAAGTGTTTGGAAACATATTTGAGGTGTTTTGCCTCAGAAAATCAAAATCAGTGGGCTCAATGGTTACCCCTAGTTGAATGGTGGTACAACACTTCATACCATACAGATACACGCATGACTCCTTTTGAAGCGGTATATGGACAAAACCCACCTTGAGTTCTCTCATACTTACCTAGTGTCTCAAAGGTCTAGTCGGTTGACCAAACGCTTACAGTCCAAGAGGCTATTCTCCATACCCTCAAAGAAAATTTGGTCATGGCACAGAATCGCATGAAGAAACAAGCAAATCAAGGTCACTCTGAACGAAAATTTGTAGAAGGAGATCAGGTGTTTCTTCGACTGCAACCTTACAAGAAAAATTCCCTCAAGGTCGAGCACTGCCAGAAACTGGCGCTCAAATTTTATGGTCCTTATACCATTCTCAAGCATGTGGGACATGTGTCCTATCAAATAGATTTTCCCAGTCATTCGAAGCTACATCCTGTTTTTCATGTTTCATGTTTAAAGAAGGTGATTGGAACTAAGTGCCAAATTCAAACCAACCTTCATGAGTTAGACGAAGAAGGATCCATTTGGCTACAACCACAAGTAGTTTTGGACCAGCGTGAGCATTTCCTGCATCATAAAACCATCAAGGAAGTGTTAGTCCAGTGGAAATATACAACTCCAACAGATGCCACTTGGGAACTAGCTACTATTCTGCAACAATTTCCACATCTCAAGCCTTGAGGACAAGGCTGCTTTTAAGGGGAAGGACATGTTAGGGTCCTAACTCACACATAGGTAGAACAATATATTCGGATGTAATAAAGGTCAATATTAATAAGGCCTTGTAATAAAATAGAATAAGTTGAATGTAAGAAGACCTAATAGAATCTTATGCTTCTAGAAGGAGCTTCCTCTAGATGCTTCTTTTGATAGACATATTTAGTATAAATAGGAGTCGAGGGTATCAGAACCCTAGCTTGGATATTGTTGTAATAGAGCTCTTCTCGACTGGAGGTTTCCCCCTCGAAGAGGCTCATGAACATTTCTCTAAGAATCAAAGTGTTATTTCTGTTGTTATTCTTATATCATTTCAGTGTTATTGTGGTGATTGTTGTAGTTATATTACTGTTATTCTACCGTTTCTAGCATTTTATTTCTGTTCTGCATACTTTTTATATCTGGTATATTACAACAAGAATCTCGACACTACAGATGGATGGGATTTCTACAACAATTTCATTTGGTAATCAAGTACAAGAAGGGTACAAGTAACAAGGTAGTCTATATGCTTTCTAGAACTCCTATTGTTGGTTCTATTATTTTGAAGAATACTTCTTTATCTCATGATAACTATGTAGAATAATATGCCATCGATGAATATTTTAAAGAAGTATATGAGAAGCTAACCCATGGTGTATAGGTAGATAAATATTGTCTATAGGGAAAACTATTCTACCATCTTGGAAAATTATGTATTCCTACAAATGAACGAGTCCATGTAATACGAGAAGCTCACACTTCTCTTGTATCTAGGCATTTTGTGGTAGGAAAAATTATGGCTCATTTGTAGAGGTTTTTTTATTGGCATCAAATGAAAGAAATTGTAACTAAATATGTAAAGGGGTGTGTGATGTGTTCTACATGTAAGCCCACTAATAGAAAATTGGGGCTATACTCACCACTTCATGTTCCATCACATCCATGGAAAATCATTTCCATGGATTTTGTAGGGGTTTTACCAATGACCAAAGGGGGTCATGATTATTTGTATGTCATAGTGGATAGGTTTAGCAAGATGTGTATCTTGATTCCATGTAAAAATCAAATCATTGTTGAGAAGACTGCTAATCTCTTCTTTCATTATGTTTGGGTTCACTTTGGGTTACCCACATCCATTGTCTCGGATTGAGATAATCGATTCCTTGGGGATTTTTGGACTAGCTTGTGGAGAATGATGAACACCAAATTGAAGAGGAGCACTGCTCTTCATCCACAGATTGAAGGACAGACATAGGTGGTAATCATAACAATGGTAATTTTTCTTCGAGGCTACTGCAACAAGCATCCCAAGTTATGGGATGAACATATACCCTATATATAACATGCTTACAACTAAGCTTTACATTCCTCCACTTCGAGTTCACCTTTTGAGACATGTTTTGGGTGCCTACCCAAGGTTCCTTTGGACTTGATGTATGGGAGAGATGCCGATGTGAATAAAGAATGAATAGAGGACAGAGCCCGCAAGTTCATTCAGAGGATCCAAGAGATACACCAGGAAGTCAGGGAACAATTGGAGAAAAGTTAAGCACAGTATAAAGCTCGACATTACAAACACAAGGTTGATCATCATTTCCAGGTTGGAGACGGATTATGGATTCACATCACCAAAGAAAGATTGAAGGGTGAAGGAAAGAAACTCAAGCCCATTCGTTATGGACCCTTCACTATCTTGGTGAAAAGCATCACTGCTGCTTTTTGTTTAGATCTTCCACCTTATATGCATATTTACTCAGTTGTGAATGTAGAGAACTTGAAACTTTTTGAGCCTCCCATGATCATGGATCAAGATGAGGAAATTTCAATACCTTTAGTTGATGAGCTTTCACCTGAATACTTGGATGAGTTACAGGAATATATCATCATGGACAGAAGGATGAGGACTTCATGCAGGGGTGATGTTGATTATATTCAAGTAGGCTTAAAGGGCATACATCCAAGCAAGGCAAAGTGGATTGAGAGGCACAAAGTAAGGGGACTCTTCCCTCACTTACCCTTTGATTGATGAAAGATTTTGGTGGTCCAAAAATCTCTCAGTGGGAAAGTGTGATCCAAAAAGGATCCAAAGAAGGATAAGAACAATTTAGAACTCCCAGAGGCAACTCAGAACACTCAGAATGGCTTCAGAAGACAAAGAAAGGGAAAACCTTCAAATTTCCAAAAACTAACTGAAAATGGTATGATCGTGAAGAACGTGTCACAATCTTTGTAACAACGCAAATGGCTCGTCAAACAGAGTTATGGATGGAAAGATATTCATGGTCAAAGTTTTGGTCAACATAGCCCAGTCAACAGGGATGAGTTAGCATCTGTACTGCTGACATCATCATTAGTACAGATGATGTCATCATCTGTACAACATATGTGGAAATCACAGAGGGTGACACATTTCATGATGACGTGGCAACACTAGAGGTTGCAACGTGTCAGTCATTTTTGGACTTTTCGAGCCAACATGTGGACCAATGAAAATGTGCCATGTGGCAGTCCATATAGGACACGTGGTATCCATACACTACATGGTAGGATGACGTGGCATCCATACGATAGGTGGAAGGATGACTGTATAAAGAGGTAACTTGGGCCAATGTTTGGTTGCCATATGGACCAGTCATGGGCTGCCATGTGGAAGTGGGAAAATGCCCAATCATGCCCAACAACCGGAAATTCAAAAAAATATATATATTAAATATACCACCAAAAATGGCGGTGGTTCTGCCAGATTGGCGGCATATTCCACCGGTCCACCAAATATAGCAGTCCCGCCAAAATTAGAAGTCAGCTTAAACCTTCACCAGAATCTCTGCCATTTTGGTAGTATTTCCGCGAAATATATCCAACCACCAAACAAAATGGAGGCCCACGGGTTCGACCCCGGGACCTCTATGGTGTACTTTAGTTTATGCTCATTTAATACAATTCTTTAATAAGTCACCGGATGAAAAGATCCTAGATCATAAATGGATCTTGAGACCTCTATGTACTTTGCACAAGAGCCTCTTACCAATTGAGCTAACCCTTGGACCTAGTTATGATGTAATATCTGGTCAATTATTATTTATGTCAAATTTCCTTATTTGTTTCTCCAAGTCAATCTTAAGGAGGAATAATGGAGATGTGTTGGCCAATATTGACTTTTTTACCTTGACTTGTGGCCTAAATTCCCATTAATTTGATTTGACTTTCTCTTAATCAACATTTATAGTGCATATTGGTGGTTATTATGTAGGCTCTTGGTCCCATATTTTTATGGGTTTAGGGGTAGATAATCTAAACCTTACTCCTATATGTTTTAGGGTCTACCTCATTTGCAATGTATATTCATGTGAGTTGTCATAACATGATTCATTTATTTTTTGGGTATTGAGAACACTTGACTTATCTTGTGTTTTGGTTGTTTTCATGAGCATTTTGAACTTTAACAACTATGTCATTTTCTTTTTTTCTTTTCAAGAGGAGATGCCCTAAGAACTTTTCTTTATTATTATTACTTGTTACAACTTTGTGTATCATTGACCTGTTGTGGTCATTAATGGAAATTATTTCAATTTCAATGTCATGGTTCTTCTTAAGTTGAGATAAGTTGGGGATTTAATCAGACAATGTAAGAGACTTTAGAGTTATTTAGTTTTTTAGTATTTAAAGGACTTCTCATATGATCCATTTCCAATCCTTCCAAACTAGTACCTAGGATACCAAGTTCATATTTTTTTCTTCTTTTATTTCTAGGTAACATATCTAGGGGAAAACGCTTGGGTACTCCCTCAAGGTATGCCTAGATTCTTTAGGGCACAAGGTAAGGTGAACAAGAAGGCTTAGATCTATTACAATAGTATACTCATTATGAGTTGAACATGTCACTTAAAGGAATAAGACTCGATTGGGGACGGTAAAATTCCATCCCAAACCCACCTGGACTAGTTGACCCAATTGATAAGCATCCAAATTCATCTTATAGATACTAGAATTAGGAATGCATATTACAAATCCTTTTAAATAAAAAAAATTCAACAACTTAAAGTTGTTTATTATGTTTGAAAATAATCTAAAGTAATCAAAGTACCATTCATATGTCCCACGATTCATGTGAGGTGTGGAAATTTAATGTCTTCTTCCCCTTCCTCCTCTTGGTTTACTTCGTCGCCTCCTCCTCCTCCAGGTGAGTCAGATGCAGTTTCCTTCGATGCATTGTCTATGTCCTACACTTCCTCCTATTTCTTCTTTTTATTTGCGCTGCTTGGTCCATCATACTGAGTCCTAGTGACAATAGGACTTCCGATGAGGTCAAGGTCGGAGAGTTCTGCATCTCTAACTGGTACAAGGAATTCGACCGACCATTCTTTGGTTATCTCCTCCATGTCTTCCTCAGTCAACTTATAGTACGACTGTAACTCCTCCTTGCTTTCATCCTTGCTTATACTACAACGTATTATGAGAACAATTCTTTGTAGGCTTGAATATCTCAGGTTGCAAAAGTGGTCCCAATGCGGCACTCAACAGATTAAATAAGAAACAGTGTAACAAATTCCTTCAATGGGTCGAAATGCCTTAATCAATACGAATCCATCTGTTATGGCGCGGTCCCAATGGTCCAATGGAGGTCTTTCCGGTAATAAATACGTTTCTATCTATTTCAGAGCGTCGTTTTAACGGTCAGAACGCCTCCAACGGTCATATTTCTTCGTTGAGTCGAATTTCCATTCTGCGTTGTTTTGCTATTCCGACGAGGTTCAAGTTCTGCAAGCCTGCCTTCTGCGAAGTCTTCTCTGGAACCTTCTGCAGTCTTTGTAACTTTGCTTTCTTCTTCCTAAGATTTCTTTCTTTCTTCCCTATGCTCTGAGTCTCTAGGTTCCTCTTTCCATTCTTATTCTTATATTCTTTTAATGTAGTAACTTCGCACTGTTGAGGGTCTTTCAAAGGGGTCAAATGTGATACTTCTTCTCTAGCTATTTTTGGGGTAAGTGCTCTTCTCTCCTGCATATATAGATTCTTTAAGCCTTCTTGTGTTCTTTTAACCTCGACAACTAATTCTCTGGCCCTCAGTTGCTTCGACTTGTCCTCTTGTTCTTGTATTAGTCGCTCTATTTTCTTGGCTATAAGGTCCCTTAATTCTTGTTTTTTCTTTTCTGTAGCTTCTTCCTCTGCTTTCCTCTAGATTTCATCTTTCTCAATCTAGGGATTTCCTAACATAAGTGCAAAAGGAGTGTTATTCTCAACAAACTTAATGACCTCAAATTCTTCTTCAGTCGATGATCCATGGGTGATCATAGGTACATGAGTAAGTCTTCCACATAGGGTTATCATCTTTCATTTAAACAATCCTATCCCTCCTAATGAAGGAATCATAGCAGGCTTTCTCAAAATTTCCCAAGTGCTTTTTGGCATGATATTCACCTGTGTTTCTTCATCCAGAACACAGTCTATGTTGAAGTCTCTTATTCTTGTTTCTATGCCCTCCTTCTCTTTTAAGATCTCTGGTAAAATGATGTCTTTGTGATCATTCAGTGTTTCTTTCATCTGTAATAATATAGTCTCTAATTCTTTCTGGTGCTCTAGTATATCCTTAGTCCTTGGACCTTTTTCATATTTTTCTTGTCTCATGTTCATCTTTTCAACTTTAGCAATTATTCTAGGGCAATACAAAACCTCATGACCAAAAAATTTACAACAAAGACAAGTAGGGCCTACACCAGGGCATTCCTTAGCAAGATGTTGCAGTCTTCTGTAACTATAACAAATTGTCAGTCCTCTCTTTCTTTTAAACAATCCCCAATCTTTCCTTTACTGCGCATTGGGATCACAGCCATGGACCTGCAATCTACAAAAATTCTTTCTAGGGTCCTGCATCCACTTGTTAGTCAAATAAATCTTTCTATGCATAGGAATAACATATCTTTCACTAACTCTATCAAATTTATTCATATCAAATATTCTTTCTTCTAGTCGTGCCCTAGTTTTCAGACTAGAACACAATATATCAAACATACCTAGATTCATACTTGCGAATCAAAAATTTGAACATAATGCAAGAAGGGGCTAAGAAAGTTGAACATTGGTATAATGGAAGAAAGGAGAGGACAAAATTTATGAGAATGAATCTTCCAATGAGAATAAGTAACTATGATCATGACTACCCAAACTCAACTATGATCTTATCCAATATGCTTACTTGGGCTTGAGAAGAGGGTCCTTTGATCGAGATGTGGATTCCAAGATAGTGGAAAGAGGACCATTCCTCAACCAACAAGAATTGGAGGGTCCTTGGAATATGATGCAATACCTGTAAGTTAGTGTGCCAGTCATAAATATGACATTTTCCCTTATTGACCGCTCCCCTTGAAGCGTCCATTAAAGTATCCAATATTCTTTTGAATTTGTTGGAAATGGTGAGATATGCCCCTCGAATCAAAAGAGTATCATCAGGGAACTGAAAGTGATTTATGCTCTTAGTTCCTTTGGTGATTCTGATGCCCATAAGGATACCTAAAACACATTCCAACTCTAATTTACAAGTGAGAGATTCATCCATAATGATGAACAATAAGGAGGATAATGTGCAACCTTGCCTCAAACCCCTGCTTCCCTGGAAGAATGAAGTTGGTAGACCATTGACAAAGAGTGATATCTAACGGAAGATGACATAAGAGGCTATCTAGTAGAAAAAGTTAGCACTAAAACCAAACTTAAACAATATTTCATACAGAAAGAAATGCCTTACATGGTGAAAGGCATTGTCCATGTCCAATTTGATTACCATTCCCCTTTCTTTAGCCTCAAAACTTGAGTGTATTGCTTCCTACACCAAGACAATGTTGTTTATAATTTGTTGATTTTGCATGAATCCTCCTTTATTATCTGAGATGAGTTTTGGCATTAATTTCTTCAAACATCCCACTATTATTTTCATCATTATTTTGTATGAGACATTGCAGAGAGATATGGGAAAAAACCTACAAAATCTAGAAGGGTTGGATTCTTTTGGAACTAAAGCTAGTAAAGAGGAATTCATGCTTCCTCCCTATATGCTATTTTTTTTTAAGGAACAACAACATTCATTTTAGATCCCATTTTATTATATCCCAGAAAAACCTATAAAAAGAGATTGTAAACCCATTAGGCCCAGGGGATTTTTCAGGGTCAAGGCTCCAAATCCCCTTTCTGTCTTTTCTTCTTTTATGGACATGTTGAGATCATCAATTTCAATATTAGAAATAATTGTCGAAATGTGTTCAATCATCTCAGCCTCTTATCCTTGGCGACGGATTCTTATGCGAAGAAGCGGCGTAATGGCGACGTGAAGATGGCACCAATCTGCGTGGACAATGCAAAAGAATATGAAAGTATCAAACAATAGACAATATGAAAAGAATTCCTAATCGGAAAGTATGAAAGTATCAAACAATATGAAAAGGATTCCTAATCGGAAAGTATAAAAGTATCAAACAATAGACAATGCCGATGGCTGTCGGAAAGTATGAACTGTAGACGATGCCGTTGGCTCTCGGAAAGTATGAAATGAAGATTTAGGTTGCGGATTCTTATGTGAAGAAGACGAAGTTGGTTGAAGCAATGGATTTCCGAGAGCAGCAAGAAATGAAGAAGATTTTGCAGGCACATGAGGAGATGATTCAACAAGTCCTATCCCGGGTTGATTTCATTATGGGGACTTTGGCAGAATTAAACCAGCGAGTTGTTAATCTGGAGACACAATGTGCTCAGCGAATGGACTTGATTGTCCAGTTGAACAATTCAGGAGCCTCAAATCAAATGATATCGAACAATTCTGGACAAGGAGATCTCCGAGAGGAAGAAACTCTGCAACAACCTTTTGAAGCCATGGAAATAAGTGAACAGGAACCAATGTTACTTGACCAGGGACCAGAGGATGCTACCAGCAGCAATATCTTTTAATTAGGCAGTTTTCAGAGAATTTTTGTTAGCAGACAACCATAAGCTTTGTATTTTGGTTATGATATGTTTAACATGGAGGACTCAAGTTTATGTACTAGAGCTATTTAGCTCTGTTATAGTTTTAGTATTTATGTACTAGAGCTGTCTAGCTCTGTTATAGTTTTATTTAATAATAATTTTTTTACAGTTTCGTGTTTTTATACATGGAGATTGAATTTGTTATAGTTTTATTTAATAATAATTATTTACAGTTTCTCGTTTTTATACATGGAGATTGAATTTTTTTTAAATAAGTTTAAACTGGGTTTGGGAGAGATTTTGGAATTCTGTAGTGGTTAAAACAGAGCTTTTGTTTTAGATTTAATGGGTTATGCTTATTATTAAAAAAACACTTCTTTTTGGGTGTAAATTTTGATGGGTTTTGATTCAAGCTGCTGATGTCGACCTCCCCAGCAAACATTCATAACAGCAGTTCCTACCGACTGAGCAGTTCGAAGGATTGATGCCCCTTCCGACTGAGCAGTCTAATGGAAGTTTGATTCAGTCCATCATCTGTTAATCGTCTCTTCCATATCTCCTGATTGGCAAAAATGTGCATTTGATAATAATCTTTTTACAGTATAGGTATTTCTTTTGATAATAATGTATAGGTATTTCTTTTTGGAAAAGATGGAGATCTAATTTTAAGGAATATTTTTAGATAAATATCAAGGCATTATTTTTCTGCATATGAGTGTTTTTATTGTTTTTAATGATGGGTGAAGTGTCTGCTTTATACATTTATAATTTCTCTTACAAAAATGTTTCAAAACCATGCACACTGTTTATACAGAAATATTTTCTAACCTTATATATCTATCTAACTATGAGGATGTATCTCATATTGAATTTTTTAAAATAAATTTAAGATAGATTTGGGAAGAAGTTTTGGAATTCTGTAATGCTTAAAACAGAGCTTTTCTTGCTTAATGGGTTATACCTTTTATTAAAAAAAAACTTGTTTTGAGTGAAGTTTTGGTGTGAATTTGGATGGGTTTTGATTCGAGCTGCTGGTATGGACACCTCCCCAGCAAGCAGTCATAACATCCCCAGCAAACAGTCATAACATCAGTGCCTATTAACCATGGAGTGCTTCACCTACCCAAAATCCTTTTTTCTTAAGCCGTTGGAAGGATTGTAGGATTGATGCCCTTTTCGACTGAGCAGTCTAATGGGAGTTTGATTCAGTACAGTCAGGGCAGATCCAATAATCTGGTTTTTGACCTGCAGCTTTTGGCAAGATAAGTGGTCTCAGGGTATCCTATTTAGAAGCTTTTTAATTAATAGTTCTTTTTATCTTCATCTCTAGTGAAGGTATTGTTGTATGTGTAATCTTCTGCAATGCTTTTTAATTAATAGTTCTTTTTATCTTCATCATCTCGAGTGAAGGTATTGTTGTATTTTTGTAGCGTAGTCGTCTCTTCCATATCTCCTGATTTACAAAAATGTGCATTTGCAAAAATGACATATTTGAGGCACACAAGTGAAAAGGATTCAGAGCTCAACTGGTCGTTGTCCATATCTTGGCTTGTAAACTTTACAAATGCCACATTTTTTATTTGTACAGTAATAAACTGAGAGGGATCTATTCTCAGATTTTTGTCATAATTTTGTTGTTTAGTTTATCATAACTGTGGTTATTAGATGTTGGGGGAACTAAATTTTTGAAGTGTACTTTTACAAAACAAACAACACCCTCTAATGTGATTTGGCCAAAATAAAATCGAGACTCATGTCCATAGAGTATTCCAGTATTTTGTTAGGGTGGCTTAGCTTTGTAGTTGGAATATATTGTTGGCATGCCATGTGTAACACCAAAGGTTAATGCTTAGTTGAATGTAAGATTCTTGTTAATAAATTTGAGTAAAAAATACTAGTCTCGTAGAAAGGTTATAAGGTATTAGTTTAAGGGGTTAGCTTAATCGTTGTCACCAATGTTGCTAGGCGTTTGGTTAGTTCTGTGCCAACAAGTGCCCAACCTCATAGAAATAATACAGGGAATTGGTCCAAGGGGTTAGCGTAACTAGTTCTCATCAATGTCACTGGGCATTTGGATAATCTCATGCCAATAGGTGCCCAACCTCGTAGAAAGAGCACAAGGTGAAGAGAAATGAAGTGCTATGAGGCTGTCAAAACAGGTCTGTCTTTGACCTCTGTTTGGCTCTAAGTTTGAACTTCCAAAACTGTCCTTTGCTGTCTTTTAGGACAGCAAACAGTCAAGTACTTTTTGCTCACAATTTTTGATGGTTAAGTGCTCTTTTGAGGTGCCCTTGCAAGTGTTTTCATACCAAAGGTTAGCACATGCAATATACTCAAAACAAATAACACTACCTCTAGATATTTACAACTCTAAATGCAGATTTACACTTCTAAGCATGCATGAAATTGACACATATGTTTTTGGTCAACATGACCCTAGAAAAACCACCCCATGGGGAAAACCAGTTTGGAGTAGATGTATATAGAAGGCCTCAAAGAAAAATGTACAACAAGGAAAACATATACAAGTGAACCTGTTACAATAGCAACCCTTCTCAAATGCCTTGGAGTCCCTTGAACATGTCCTTGCTAGCCTCTTGAAGCAAGGTGCCCTTTGCCTTGGTGCATCCCTCTTCATTAGCTAGACTTTGGTCCTTTTCCCTTGTGCCTTTTCCTTGACCTTGCCTTTGATTGTGCCTTTACCTTGCCTTGTCTTTGTTTTTCCCTTGTTGAAGCTCCCTCCTCTCAAGAGTGCCTCCCTCCAAGTGATGGTGTACCCTGAGGCTCAAGTGTGCCCCCTCCTCTAGTAAATCTCAACAAAGTGGTGCACCATCCATCTCCCATAGAGTGCGCCTCTCCTCAACAAGAAGGAACCCACCTCAAGGAGTGCCTCTCCTCAATAAGAATGAACCCGCCTCAATGAGTGCCTCTCCTTAGCTTGATGCACCTTCCCTCCTAGAATGCACCCCTCCATAAGCTCTTGCACCCCTACTCAAGATGCATGTGCCCTCACTCACCCTTGCACCCTCTTCTCCTGTAGAGTGCTTCTCCATGGTGAATGAGCTTCCTAAAAGAATGGGAAAATCTCCTCTACTAGATGTGCACCCTCCTTACAAGATGTGCGTCTCCTCTAGCATATGTGCCCCTCCTCCTCAAGAATGCGCCTAGCTCCAAGCTAGTGCCCAAGCCTCCATGGATGACCCTCCATGCAAGGTAGCACCCAAGCAAAATCTCATTCTCCACTCTTGACCTCATGTGCCCTCCTTTCCTCAAGAAGTGCACCCAAGAGCTCTCCTCCTTCTCCTCCCCTCTCAAGTGAACAATGAACCTATTCATTACCCCTTTCCCTCCTTTAGCCTCTCTTTGGCTAAACCCTAAAAGATCAATGGCCTAGATCCAATCTAGCCAAGTTTAATCAATGGGTGAGATTTAATCCCAAAATCTCACTTAGGAAACCCACTTTTTAATTTGCTTTATGTCTATTAATTCACCCACAAAGTGAATTAATTGTTACTTTATGACTTAAGTAACATATTTTACTTTTGACTTAAATCTCCTAAGTCAAAGTGAAATTAGAATCATAAAGTAAAGTAACAAGAGTAATAGTCTCCCCCTTTGTGTTTAGAGACTCACAAACACAAGGGGACCACTTTTCAAGGTACCCAAATCTCAACACTCCCTCTTACCGAGGAAAGTACCATTCACCCCCAATATCATCCTGTTGACGGGCGAAACAGTCCATCCATCAACTGGAAGAGTGGAACCGGTCCGGGGTTGTCTAAATAACCCAAGCCGTTTGGTATGGACCACCCTAGTTTAACGGCTCCGTTGGCCGCTCTAAGGTCTCGTAAGGAAACCAAAGAGAAAGTGATCTGAGTTATATAATCTAAACTAAGGAAACTAGAAACTAATAAAAACAAACTAACTAACTAAATAAAAGAAATTAATCTAAACTAAGGAAACTAGAAACTAATAAAAACTAACTAAAACAAACTAACTAATCTAACTACAA
>SNQJ01S0002016.1:392670-413204 GCA_010110895.2 Picea sitchensis | reverse complement strand
ATTTTGCTGGATGGAGACCATTTCATTAATAAAAGACTTGAAGTGGCAGAGAAAGTCTGGACTGAGGTTTTCTTCTACTTGGCAGAGAACAATGTGTTGTTCAAGGGAATTTTGTTATAACCCAGTATGTTGACTCCTGATGCTGAGCACAAGGAGAAATAAATCCCACAACAGGTTGCAGATCACACTCTTGAAATTCTTAAGAGGATGGTTCCATGAACATGGAAGTCCAATGGAATCTATAGGCTATTTTTCTTAATGGTGGAATAATGATTGTTTTGGGGTTTTGATCAAATTTTTCAAACAAAAATAATGAGCATTTTACACAGGCATGAAAAACTTGAAGGTAGCTGCCAAACTCTACAGAAGTAAAGTGTTGAATTAACTCAAATGACGAGCATAGTTTCCATATTTGCTAGGTATCATCACCAACAAGAAGAGAAAGGGGAATGCAAAGTTCAATCAAAGAATCTGCAAAAGAGTATTTCTCTTCTTAGACAAACATGGACTTATTTTCATTTGTTAGCTAGGATAGAATACTTATTCAAGCTGTTGGCAAGGGATTCAATCCATGATTGATTGTTCTTTTGGTTGTAGTTGGAGTGTTAACACACAAAACATCTGATCAACTCAATGAAAAAGGGAATTCTCTTACTACATATAAATGTGCTGAATGAATTAGAGGTTTGATGATGTATGAACTTCCTAATATGAAAACATATAAGCCTGATGTTGTCCAACAATGGTGAGGCAGAAAGAAATGAATTTCTGCAATTTTGAAAGCCTGCCTTTTCAGTGGCTATTTTAGTTTTCACAATTTTCCTTAGCCACTGAAATCAGAGCTTTCGATGGCTTACATGTTAGAATTTTGTCTCTCCTAGCCACTGAAAGCATAGAACAGGGCAGAATGCTACTATTTTTGCACAGATATGAGCTCCCTTGATCCGAATGCCATGAGGACAGTTCCAAATGATAGATAATAATTAAATTCATCATTATCAAGGTTTTTTTTTTATTTTGGAGGTGCTTAGTCAAGGTGGATCTCAAACAAGTGATAATAGCAGTGTTAATTCTAGTCAAGTTCCAACCCTACCTATTCATCCAATGCATGGATTTTTCAACCTATAATTTGACTCCCAGACCTCTTACTAATCCATATGGAACATTATAAATGGATATGACTTGACAAGTGGATATATGAATCTTGGTGGTACAATTTTTGGAAATGGTTACAACAGGTTGTAGTAGAGCATGAGGAAACTGTAGCAGAGCCAGATCTTCAAGGAGCAGTCCCAGCTGGAAAACAACTGACAAAGTATGCATATTTTCCTTCACCTACACCTAAGNCTTGGTGGTACAATTTTTGGAAATGGTTACAACAGGTTGTAGTAGAGCATGAGGAAACTGTAGCAGAGCCAGATCTTCAAGGAGCAGTCCCAGCTGGAAAACAACTGACAAAGTATGCATATTTTCCTTCACCTACACCTAAGGAAGAGCAAGAGCTGCAATATGATGAGGCATCAACCAACAAGCCCAAATTGTCAAAAATCAATCAAATTCTAAGACAAGCTTATGATCTTGAACTCCTTGTCAGAGAAGTTAAGACTAGTAATCAAACTTTGATAGAAAAAGATATTGAGTTGTATGATTCACACCAAAGGCTTACTAAACAATATGCTAAGTTGGAGAAAAGGAACCAAATTTTGATGCTAGGTTGTACAGGAAGATCAGGCTGCTAAGAATCAAAATGATGCCTCCAAGACCTAAGGCACATATTGCTCTGTAAACCCTAGCAGAAGAAACCACTAATCTTGTTGATAATCCAGGGGCAGATATCAACTATGTTGATAACCCAAACTTTGCTCAGGTTGCTGAAGCCTCAAAGGAGCAGAAGTGAAGATCATAATATGGAAGGAAATACATTTTTGCAATTTTGAAAGACAATTTCAAAACAAAGCTTTCAGTGGCTTAGACAGGGCTTCACAGTTGTTTTTAGCCACCGAAAGCAGAGCTTTCGATAGCTTACAGGTTAAGATTTATGGATTTTTAGCCACCGAAAGCACAAAGAAGGGAAGAAAGCCACTCTTTTTGCACAAATATAAGTGTTGTTGTTCTAGTTGGCATGAGAAAGGTTCCTAAGTGATGATCATAATTTAGAGCAACAGTTTTATTGCTTTGTTTCAGTTTTGGAGGTGTCATCAGCGCGAGGAAGATAAAACTTCTTATCTGTTTTTGGAAAAAAGATGACTGGTTTGCCTGGGTGGAATTTTTGACCTCATCCATTAGCATCTGAAGAATCCCTACACATGTCGAAGACTATGAAGACTTTCAAGATAAGGGTTTGACCCCTTAAATAAGATCTTTTCCTATTTTTGTGAATCTAGTTTTGAATTTCTATTTTAAGTATATTTAATTCAGTTTTCCAGGATCTATATATCTTTTGTAAAGGCTACAGGAAGGCTACATGCAAGCTACAGGTTTAAAGGGGATCATTTCTAAAGGCCAAATGACTCCATAACCCAATGGTAAAGGCTACAGGCAAGTTACAGGTTTGCAGAAGATTAGTTGCACAGGCCAAATGACTCCATAGCCCAACAGGAAAGGCATTGTAGTTGAGGTTCTTGAAACCTCATAGGGAGGATTTCATCCCTAGAAGGAGCGAGATGTTATCTCCTCAAAAAAAATAGTCAAATTTGTTTATTTTAGGTGATAGGAAGTCATTGAAAAATACATTTCTAAATTTTTTAAGGTTCATTTTTGAGAGCCTTAGGCTTGTAATAAAGTTTGAAAAACATTGGATTTGATTTTAATTTCAAAAATGCCAAAACTCAGGTTTTGGTGGCTAAGAACCTTCCCAAAAGGGCTTCTAAGCCACAAAAATCCCTATCTTTCGGTAGCTTAAACCCGAAATTCGGGGCCATTTTAGCCACTGAAAGTGTAGAAAAGTTTGTTTTTACTGCACTGAGTCATCATTTTCAAATGACGATTCTGAGCATCTGGAGAATCATTTTGAGAAACGGGTGGACTATTTTTTTGCTAAAATGTCAAAGAACAATAGCCTCTCTCATTTTTCCAACAAGTGTCATATATTGGGAGAATCGAATTCATCTCTGAGCCCTAATTTTCGGATCTCATAATTTCCCTGTTTGACACATGTTTTTGAAATGCAGATCCCAGAAAAATGAAAACGAATCTCAAAGAACTGAGAGAGGGTTTTTCTCAGAACAAACCAATACACAAAAGGATCTTCCATTTTGTACACAACGGCTTTTTTTGGAGAGATATGGGTCAATCTTTGAGCAGCATATTTCCAGAAATTTCTGTCTTTTCCAGCCACCTCACAAATTCAAATTTGAGATAGGAGAAGAGGTTATCGGATCCATCTTTTGAGGATCTAAAACCGCTTGTAAAGGCTATAAAGCCTATCAGATTTATATACTAATGGTTTGACTTTGGATACTCTTTCAGACTTTGTACTCAAGCTTCTCATTTTCATATTAAGTAATACAATCTTCTTTTGCCATTACTTGTTCAGATTCACATCTTCTTATCAAGTTTGTAATTGCACTTGAATGTTATATTCACATTATTCATGTTTTTCTAATGCCTGGTAGTTGTCATCCTATCTTTGCATTGATGCTTGTTAGAATTTCAAGTATTATTTACTTATTGTAATCGACCATTCATATATGTTTATTGTATGATTCTGCTGGTATAGTAAGGATTCTCCACATATCCACTTATTTACAAACTTTGTGAACAGTAGTAGTTGAAAGCCTTGTCAATATAAGTGTGTTTATGCATGTCTTGAGTGAGTGAGGTTTGATTTAGTCATCCAACTTGATCCATTTGAGTGAATCATTGAGATATTAGTTAAAGTTACCAGGCATCTCTGAGATACAACCTAAGAGAGTTTCCTGGAGTGATAACAAATTAACAGATGTAACCAAGAGATAGGAATCAATCTCTAAGGTGCTAACACATTAGGGACTTAGAGATTGAATCTTGAGGAGAGGGATTTTCTAGGGTGAATGCACTTTTGGACCCTAGAAACCTTTTCTCCCTTCTTGTAGCTTCACCTATGTCAAGAATCAAGTGTCTAGGAATAAAATCCTATAGTGCTAGAACTTCAGGGCTTTAGGAGTCTAACCCTAGCTAGAATTTATTCATAAATTTTGGACAAAATTGACCTTGTGAGAGGAGGAAACAATTATGCTCCCCTCTTAGTGTTTTACAAAGAAATACATATAGCATGAAAAAGTGGATTTCACCATAAACCATTAATAACATTAAGAAATATTGCATAAAATTACTTACTTCACCAAGATATCACAAGAGAAAACCTTAATTGCAACAATTCCGTCCAAAAAATCAACAAAGAACATCCATAACTTGACCTTCCAAGCAAGGTGAATTTGTAGAAGAGAGAGATAACCAAGGATAAGGATAAATTTTCATACTTAGTCTCTCACAAAGGTGAGAATATATGATTCTAAAATGAAATGTCAAGTGGATTTATTTATATGGATCCATCTTGACCTATTTTTCCACTTTAAATTGTCAACAACAAAACATAAGAGGGTCGACCCCTTAAATATTCCCTTACAATATACAAAAATAATTTTTTACATGAAATACAACCCCAGAAGGGTGACATCATGCCATAAGAGGGTGACGTAGGATCTCCAAGTGAAACATCAAGAATCAGGAGGGAGATGTTGGGCCTCCAAAGGCCATGTGTCATACCAAAATGTCCTTTCATGGTCTCCTCTTGTCAAGCCACCTATGGAACCATATCATCCATCAACCCTAACCCTCCAAGATGACTTCAAGGGCTAAGAGGTGAAGTCCTAGGCCTCCAAAGGAAAACTTCCAAGTGGATAAGGGTGTAACCTCATCCTCTATTTATTCCAAGGTGCCTCCAAAGGAAACATCCTCCACTCTCAAATTGCAACGCTCATCATTAATAGTCACCACATCCAGGGTCTAGCATCCATCCTATGGGAAGGTCCTGTAAAGACAAACAAGTAAGCCTTCCAAGGGTCCACAAGTCACAGGAATCATGCTAAGTAAGCAACATCTAATACAAGAACCACCCAAGCTTGTGAATCAAATCACCCCTTTTCATGTTAAAAAAAATCTCAAAGACCTTATAAGTTTTTTCAAATTTAGGTATGGGAGGGTGTCATGGTGCCCTACTGGGTAAGCCAATCCCCAAGTCAAGTAACGTTTCCCAAGGATACCCTATCTAGATAATGTGATGAGTAAGAGGTGGGTTGGGGGAATATTTATGGGCATGGGGTTATTGACATATCAAGGGTTTGTATTGTCTCATTTATGGGTGCCTTTGTGGAGAGTGTGATGCATCCTTCATTTGCAATGCAACATTTTTCTAATCCCTTGCCTTTATTTTATTATGGTCTGAACATTGAGTGTTGTGTGAAATGGGAAATAAAGAGCACCACAATTCCACTTGAAGTTAGGAACACATTGAGTTCCATATGCAATGGAAAGTAAAGGACATCGCAAATGTGTTCCCCCAATAAGAAGGAAATTTATTAATTATTTTTTTTAAAAGGTTCTTCNATTGTCTCATTTATGGGTGCCTTTGTGGAGAGTGTGATGCATCCTTCATTTGCAATGCAACATTTTTCTAATCCCTTGCCTTTATTTTATTATGGTCTGAACATTGAGTGTTGTGTGAAATGGGAAATAAAGAGCACCACAATGCCACTTGAAGTTAGGAACACATTGAGTTCCATATGCAATGGAAAGTAAAGGACATCGCAAATGTGTTCCCCCAATAAGAAGGAAATTTATTAATTATTTTTTTTAAAAGGTTCTTCATTTTTATGGAGAATCGAGTCATTGTTCCTAGGAACCTAGGGAGAACATCTGGAAGGATAATCTATGTCTTTTAAATTTTTCCATGTTCAACACCTTTGGTCCTTTAGCCCCTTCTTCCCAAGAAATGAGGTACATGCCCTTCTTGGGGTCAATGGTCCTGAAAACCCAAAAGATGAGGAAATGGAGGGGAAGAAGTGTGGAAAGTGGTAAGTATGAGTGAGAATGGTACAATGACCCTTCAAGGATACCCCCTCAATAGAAACCCCTTTCCCAGGGGTGACCTACTTATGAGGAAACCATGTCAACCACCAAGGTGAAATAAGGAAAAAGGAATAATTTCCAAGCAAACAATTTATAATAAAGGAGTCTTCGAAACATGTTGAAATGATTCAAATATTAAAGTGACACTTAACATGATACTAGACTTATTACCTCATGAAGAAAGACTTGTTGTATTATGGGAGACACGCTAGTGTAGTGGATGTTGTTCTGTTGAAATGATGATGATGGTGAATTATGGTCAGTGGAGGGGCCCTACGAGCTGTGCTATGCATCATGCTCTTGACAATCCATGTCTACTACCTGTGAGCCTCAAGACATAATCTCCTTATTTACCCCTAGGCTTGGGGGATAACATCTAGCTCTTCCATGGTGACATGTGCTCACTATAGAGCGCATGAGAACCTCAACATCTCCTGGTATGACCTGTGCCTGCACAACACAAGAAAAGTATTGAAATATAAGGGGTGGTGTAACTCACCCCTTGTTCATATGGAAAATAAATACTACCAAAATCTAAAGAAAGACTTGGAAAGAAAAATTTTCTAATATTTTATTCTAGCATATCAATATGAGCATGTGAATTATACAAAATTAACATAACAAGATGACAGGATGCAAGAAAGACAATATGTAAATAAAAAATAATGCATGCAAATCTAAGAAAATACAAACTATACTTGCAAGATATATACAATGCAATGTAGGATGCAAATGCCTACCCTACCTACTCTAATCTATGTTAGTCAAAATGCTAGGTATAATCATATAAACATTGAAACTATCCCAATATTTCATTAGAATGTTTACCTCTGTGCTACATCATATACCAAAACAAGCATAAGTTAAGCACCAAAATTCCATGAGTTGGAACTGACACTATATCACATCTAATCATGAAATATAACTCATGGAGGTGGGAGGGAGGGATAAAAATATGCCAAGTCACATTCCCACAAGAATGATCAACCCATATCTGAATAGGGTTGTGATAATATGAATACCCATGAGGCTGACGCAAATGACCCGAAGTTTGAATACCGAGATCTCATCACTTCCCAAGGACCGAGAAGGGATGAACAAGAATATATAATATGACTGATAATTACTTGAGGGGGGAGGGGGGGGAGAATGAGATTTCAAATTTCTTCTTAAAGAATCCAACTTACCCTTGAATTCTAAGAAAACGTTTTTCCTCAGAGGCAAATTGGGACAAGGAACATGTTTCCTAGTTGCATCCTCAGTGACATAGTGAAATAAAGAAAGAGAGGGAGCCTGGAAAGTCTCATCGCAAGAATCATATTCAGAGCAAATCATGACCTCATATTCATCAAGGTTAGAGCATATGGGGAGTTGAAAATCCTCTTTATAGAATAAATCCAAGTACTCAAAAGAATATGTATCAAATCCCGCAAGATGTGATCATAAATCATTATGAGAATATTGCATTAAGTCACCCTTGGGTGGTTGAAGGAAATTTGTAATCATGTCATCTTTCTGTTGAAAAACATTCAGTAGAAAACACACGGTTGTTGTAAAGGCCACAATTTAAAACAACATTCAATATCAAAAATGGGATCTCCATCATGACCAATCACATCCCATTTATGTCTCCCAAAATGCATAAACTCATCAATATTATCAATCATATCATCACCCTTATTTCATGATTTTCTGAATCATGAAATAAAGCACTATCAATAATTTGGAAAGGGAAATAACTCACCACATTCTCTTCTTCTTGTGTATGAGGAGTGGAAACTTGGATGACTTCATCAAATGGAGGAGCAAGCACCGATAATTCTTCTTCACGAGGAATCTCTTTGCAAATCTCTTCCTTGGGTTCTTGGTTTTGAGCATGGTGCACCTTCTTGTGATATTATACAATATTAGTAGTGAACCTTACATCCTCAAGGACTACTATGAGATATAGAAGCACATATTCATATGTCTGATAATTTGGGTGCCAATACTCAATAAATATTCTAATGAGATCTATGAGTGAAGATATTCACTTTGGCTTGCAACAATCCTTGACCCAATTTCACACTTCCAAGGACAAACAATTTATAAATAACTTTATTTATATGTCCTCGTTCTGCAGTTCTATTTCCTACAGGTGCTCAAGGAACTCTACAATATGAATAATGACGTAACCCTCGAACATTGGATGGTATTGCTAGAATTTTTTTTATGGATTGAACTATGTATTAAGTTTTGAAATGTCCAACGTTTCAAGTGGACACTCCACCCATCATCAGGGACACAAAAATATCTTATGGTGGAGAAGAGCATGTTGAGGTTTGTCTTTGGATGCTCTTCCAACCAAATATCAAACTCATTTGGGTACCCAAGAATGTTCTCAAAATCAATATAAGGATATATTTCATGGTCATCCCAAGATGACATGGTTCTATCACTTGAGAGTATACAAAGTTGAGTGTAGGATGACACCTAGGAATGTGTCAGTGGAGCTGGTAGATTGTCCCCTTGGATCATCAAAGAAATGTGAGGGAACTATCGAACTACCCTCACTGGAGTTGCAAAGTAAAGTTGAGAGATAAGGGATTTGGTAAAATTTTACCAAAATATATGTTGTTGAGGAGAATGACTCAGCCCTCCCCGAAAATGATGCCAAAATATAATTGCAAGATTTGTATTTATGAAAATCCCAACACAATATCACCAAATCTTGCATAACTATAGGAAATCCTACTACTATCACCTTAGTAATAAATCCCCTCATTTTAGTGATGGAAGAGGTCCACCAAAGGGGAGTCTTCCCTGGTGACCTCAAGGGATCAAAGTAGCAAGTTTTTTATCCAAGCCTGCAACCCCCTCTCTTGATCATCTAAGTAAAGGTATAGATCAAGGAGAAATAAAAGGCAATAATATGATTTTAGTATATACCCAGAACAAGAACGCTTACAACATATATATAATGATTTCCAAGTGAAAGTATCCAAATAATACCTCCTCACAACACTAGAAAGTGAAAGATTCTGTGGATGTTATAAAATCACAAGAGTTAAGACCAATACAACAACAATATATAAATTGTGACAACACCAAAAATTACACTTCAGAATTGCAACAATTAACCATGAAAATATAGCATTTACTCAATAGAACATTATCCAACTGTTAGATACAATTTTTAGGTATGTTATTCCACAATTAGAGAAATGCATGCAAAAAATTAGAGTAAGTTAAGATGGTTGTAGCAAACTTTTGCAACAACAACAATTTTATTAGTCAATTAGCTTAAGTTAGAGTTAGTAAAGTTAGTAGGAAGCTTGAGAGAATTAAAGCTCAAAGTTTGTTGATCACTTTCACCACAAGAGAGCTTAAAGATTAGTGCCTTTGAGGGCTATGGAGTCTTTACAACAACAACACAACCAAATTGGAACTTGATCTAGATGTAACCAAGAGGTAGGAATCAATCTCTAAGGTTCTCTCGCATTAGGGCCTTAGAGATTGAATCTTGAGGAGAGGGATTTTCTAGGTTGCAAATACTTTTGGGCTCTAGAAACCTTTTGTCCCTTATTGTAGCTTCACCTAGGTCAAGAGTCAAGAGTCTATGACTAAAATCCTAAATTTCTATCACTTTAGGTCATTAGAATTCTAGCCCGAGCAAGGATTTCTTCACAAATATTGGCCAAAATTAACCTTGTGAGAGGAGGAAAAACTTATGCTCCTCTCTTAGGAGTTTACCAAGCAAGACGTCTAGCATGAAAAAATAGATTTCATCATAAAACATTAATAGAATGAAAAAATATTGCAAAAATTTACTTCACCAAGATATCACAAGAGAAAACCCTAATTGCAACAATTCCATCCAAAAAACCAGCAAAGAATATCCATAACTTGACCTTCCAAGCAAGGTTCATTTGTAAAAGACAAAGATAACCAAGGATAAAGCGAAAATTTAATACTTAGTCTCTCACAAAGGTAAGGAGATGTGATGATAAAATTAAATGTGAAGTGGCTTTATTTATATGAAGCCATATTGACCTAATTTTCCACTTTAAATTATCAACAATAAAACATAAGAGGGTTGGCCCCTTAAAATTTCCCTTACAATATACACAAATAAATTTTTACATGAAATAGAACCCTAGGAGAGTGATGTCATTCCCTAAGAGGGTGATGTAGGCTCTCCAATTACAATTTCAAGCATGATGAGGGATATGTTGGGCCTCCAAAGGCTAAGTGTCATGCCACAGTGTCCTGCCATGCTCACCTCTTGTCAAGCTACCTCTAGAATCATCTCATCCATCAAACCCTAGTCGTCCAAGGTGACATCAAGGGCTAATAGGTGACATCCTAGGCCTCCAAAGGCCAACGTAGAAGTGGAGAAGGGTGAAACCTCATCTTCTAGTTATTCCAAGGTGCCTCCAAATGCAATTTCCTCCACTCTTAAAGTGCAATGCTCATCATCAATGGTCACCACATGCGAGGTCTAGCATCCATCATGTGGGAAAGGTCCTGCAAAGACAAATAGGTATGCCCTCCAAGGGTCCAAAATTCACACAAATCATGCCAAGTAATCCACATATAATACAAGAACCACCCAAGCATGTGCATCAAATCACCCCTTTTCAAATTAAACAAATAATCAAAGACCTTATAAGTTTTTCCAAATTTAGGTATGACAAGGGTGTCATGGTGCACTATTGGTTAATCCAATCCCCAAGTCAAGGAATGTTTCCCAAGAAGACCCTATCTAGATCATGTGATGAGTATGAGGTGGATTGGGGAAGGATTTCTAGGCAAGAGGCTCTTGACATATCAAGGGTTCATTTTTTCTCATTTATGGGTGCCTTTGTGGAGGGTGTGTTGCATCCTTTGTTTGCAATGCAACATTTTTCGAAGCCCTTTCCTTTAATTTATTATGGTTCAAGCATTGAGTGATATGTGTAATGGAAAGTAAAGAGCACCACAATTCCACTTGAATTTAGAAACACATTGAGTTCCATATGCAATGGAAATTAAAGGACATTGCAAGTGCATTCCCCCATCAAGTGGGACATTTATTAATTATATGTTTTAAAATGTCCTTCATTTTTATGGAGAAGCGATCCATTGTTAATAGGACCTTAGGGAGAGAATATGGAAGGATAATATATGTCTATTTAATTTTTTCAGCTACAACACCTATCGGCCTTTACCCCTTCTTCCCATGAAATGAGGTACATGCCCTTCTTGGGGTTAAGGAGCCTGAAAACACAAAATATGAGGAAATGAAAGGGAATAAGTGTAGAAAGTGGTAAGTATGAGTGGGAATGGTACGATGACCCTTCAAATATACCCCCAAGTAGCAACCCTTTTCCCTAGGGTKACCTACTTACTAGGAAACCATCTCAACCACCAAGGCGAAATAAGGATAAAGGTATAATTTACAAGAAAATATTTTATAATCAAGAATGGACTCTTTTCAACATGCTCAAATGCTTCAAATATTAGAGTGAAACTTACCACAAKATCGTACTTKCTACCTCATGAAGAAAGATTTTCTATCTTCTGGGAGCCATGCCAGTGTAGTGGATGTTGTTTTGTTGAAATGATGATGATGATGATGAACTATTGTCAGTGGAGGGGCTCTRCAGGCTATGCTATGCATTTGTCTCTTGGCACTCCATGTCTGGTACCTGTGGGCCTCGAGACATCATCTTCTTATTTACCCCTAGGCCTTGGGGGCTAACGGGCTCAAGCAGGGATGGAATAATGATGCCAAATCTTGGCTAAATCATTGGGGAATAAAATAAGTTATTCTGCAAAATACCAATGATATTAAAAATATTGTACAAATTAATTTAAGGAGAACCCGTGGTGTCATAAATAACTATAGGATAAAAGAAAATTAAGATATTATAAGGAGGTGGTTAACCCTAATCTTGAAGATCAAAAGTATCTCTCTGTTTTGACTAGCGTAAAGAAGTGAATCATTATTGCTAAAACAAGAACTAATTCTCATAAGCTGCATAGTGAAACTAGGCATTGGGAAATCTCCAAAAATCCATGGAAAGAAAGAATATGTCAACTTTGCGACACCAAGAGGGTTGAAAATGAAAAGCACTTTCTTCTAGAGTGCCTTTCGTATACCCAAATTAGATTGCAATTTCAAAATATTTGTCACAATACTAACTTTCCTAACCTTCTAAGTCATCAAAACTTTAGTGATCTTGGAACCTTATCTTAATGCTTTTCAAGCATCGAAATAACATTTTAAAGAAATCCAAGTAATCTCTTACTTTTCTTAAGGTTTGATGGACCATTTTTTGTCTCAATGGACATTAACCATCATCAACATCATAAATATTATAATAAATGTTAAATTTAGATAACTAAAATAATTAAAAATTAATTATTAATTATAATATATAGTATAAAAATAATAAGTACAACTAAATACAAGTATGGCCATCCCATCAATTTAAATTCAATGTAGGAAGGAAATCCTATAGAATACTATTAAAAAAACATTTTTTAAGTTACAAGTAATCTTTATAACATTTTATTTATTTATAAAATAATAAATATAACATTTTTGATGATGTCATCAATTTAATATGTAGTATAACTCTAAACGTTTCCTTGCATAGGAGCACCATTGAAGATAATTCTAATAATCAAAGACAATTGCTCTTTAACAAAAGTGAAGCTGACATTTTCTTAAAGCATTTAAATAGTGAATTACATCTCCTAGTTTATAAGATCAACATTGAAGACCTCTATCATAATTTTACAACTACCCTTTCCACTTTTATTAACAAGTTATGTTTTGAGGTGTCCTATAAAAAGAATAATATAAAAACCAACCCTTGGTATGATAAAGAATGTAAGATTGCTAGGAAGTTCATTAGGTATGCTTCTAATGAGTCTTTAAAACTTGATAAGATCAATACATACAAATCCTTAATTAAAAGGGAAAAAAGGTACTATATAAATAAAAGTCAAGAACAACTTTCACAACTATTTGAGCTTGATCCTAAAAATTTCTAGAGGAAAATTCTAATCCGCAATACTAAAAAAATAATATGATTCCCCTAAGGGTTTGTAATTCCTACCTTAAAAGTCTTTACGATTTTTGTAATTCCATGGACACCATTTCTATTGTCCCTAACGAGGTTGAAGTTTTTTCTTTGGATGATGTAGAGTTCAGAGCTAAGCGGCTTGCAAATGGGAAAGATAAGGACATTAAAGGATACCAAGCTAAACATTTTAAAATCAGAGAGCCTATCCTCATCTCTCACATACACAAGCTCTTCAATTTAATACTCAAGGAGGGCTTCCCTAAACCTTGTATGTAGAGCCTCATTGTTCCTATCTTTGAAAATGGGGATAGAAACATTCCCTCTAATTATAGGACCATTATGATTAGCCCGATTTTTTGCAACCTTTATGAAATTATTTTTGAAAAGAAGATTAACCTTTGGCTAGAAAGTCACAATAAAAGAGCTTAAGGCATGCCAGGTTTAGGATATATCATTCAACTGTGGACCATCTTGTTACCTTTAGGATCATTGCAGAGGAGTTACGCAATATTAAACCAATATTTTTTGTTTTGTTTTGTTGGCTTTAGAAAATATTTTGATACAGACCCTAGGAAAAACCTTTGGAATAGGTTGGAAGATATAAAAGTGTATTTCGAGTTGAGAGATGCTACAATAAGGATATATGAGAACATTATTTCCAAGTTTAAGAACATTGAGGGTTGGTCGAAAGAGATTAACTACAATATTGGAGTCAAGCAAGGTTGTCCCTTGTCCCCTACCCTTTTTGGCATATACATTGACAAGTTAGAAGATTTCTTGGAAGAAGAAGGTTGCGTCGGCCCTACTCTGACTAGTATAATTATCATTCTTCTTCTTTATGCTGATGATATCGTTCTTATGGCAAGGAGTCCCCACAATCTTGGAGAGCAACTAAGAATCCTCAAGGATTTTGCCTCCAATACGTGTATGATTGTTAATAGTAACAAGACTAAGGTCGTGATCATTAAGTCCAATAATATCACTTATGATACCTTCATATATGACAAAAAAAAGTTGGAGGAAGTGACTTCATACAAATTCTCATGAGATCCATAGTGAAACTGGGCATTGGTTAGTTCCTAAAAATCCATGGGATGAAAGAGTGTGTCACCTTTGTGACACTAAGAAGGTTGAAGATGAAAAACACTTTCTCTTAGATCGTCCAACCTATACCAAGATTAGATCTCAATTTCAAAATATTTTTCACACTACCAACCTTCCTAACATTTTGACTCAATATAACTATAGTGATCTTGGAAAGCTTCTCTTAATTCTTTTCGAGCACAATTTTTTTTTTCTAAAGAATTACATGTAATTCCTTACCCTATTAAGTTTGATAGACTAATTTAGTCTCAGTGGATGTTAATCATCATCATCATCATACAAATTTTTTTGTAAATATATTTTTTTTCTAATAATATTAAATATATAAATTATAAAAATAATATTTTTCAAATATTTATTATTAAAATTCTATTTCAAAATATGATATTAAATTCTAGAACTAAGGTGATTTATAAATGTATTGACAAAATGTTTATACTTGTGGTGAATTTAAACAATGATTTATACTTACAGTGATACTCTGACATGAATGCGAAGGGTTTATAATAATAATAATCTATTTTTTAAGGTCATAGCCAAGCTAGACACCACATTGGTGTATGAGACCCTTTGTTTGTTGGAAAAAGGACCTCCTCTATGCAACAATTTGACTGCTAAAGTCTACAGAGGTATATATACCTTACCCCCCTTTGGATTTGAACATGTGACCTCCAAGGAGGAAACACATGTTCTTAACCATTAGGCCTACTTAGGTTAAGAACATCATATTCTCAATGGGCATCACATTCTCAAGGCTACCTGGGGTGAGAATTGGAATGGAGGTATAGGTGCAGTGAATTTGAACAGAATGAAGAAGAGATTTAAAATTTGAATGGTGGTGGAGGGAGGGGAGGTTTATAATGTTAACAATGGTTTCCTGCAATTTGTAAATCAGGTGCATAAGTTCCTTCTATTACTTATTTTCTTTTATTTTCAATATGAGCACTTCACCACATATTACAAAACCTCAACTTGTCAAGGGAAGGCCTGGCTAAGTCACCCTAGAGAGCCTTATGAACATATAAAATCATTAGAGAAAAGGAGAGATCCAAACAGACTTATAGGCAATGTTTGATAACAAATTTAAATTGTTAGAAGACAATATTAAGACATAGATAGAGAATAGAATATTAGGGTTTGAAACTCACTTGCAAAAAATAGAGGTTAGAATCCAAGAAATGGAAAAACAAAAACAATTAACCAAAGTAGGAGAGGTCGAAGCAAATCTCAACATGAGAGATAGGATTAAAGAGCTAGAAGAACAACTAACTAACAATTTGGCCCTAATTGGTTTGGAAAATAAATTGGATATCAAAACCATTAAAGAGGAAATGAATAAGATAATCGAGTTGGATAATGAGCATAACAAAAGAGCCTTGAACCTCATAATTTTTGGTATAAAAGAACAACAAGACCAGGACACACTAGCAATAGTAAAATAAGAACTGAAAAAGAAATCACAAATTGAAACAACTTACATCATAGAACAAAAGAGGTTGGGAAAATATTAGAACATAGAGATAAGCTATAATGACCATAAATATGGCATACTCAGTGAATCTCCAAGCTTAAAAGGGTTAAGAATATTTATAAATGAAGACCTCATTCCAAAAGACCAAGCTAAATTAAGGAAGGAAGTTCAAAAGGTAAAAGAAACCACGAAGGAAAGCAAATGCGTAATAATTAAAAACCAAAAAACTCATGTTAGGGATAGAAACCAAAATGATAATAATAAATAGGAATTTGAGATACATAAATAAAATTCTAAAGAATTCCAAATAATTCATCACTTCTTATATTTAATAGAATTGTTTTTTAAATAAAATTGTATACATTATATTAAATACAATAAAATATTATCCACTTGATTTAACTCAAATGGATTAAAATATTAAATTGATATGTTTTAAATATTATAAAATATTCATTATTAAAATTATATTTTAAAATAAAATATACAAATTATATTAATATAAATTTATTATAATTCCATACAAAAACTAATTATATTTAATAAATTTAAACTTTTAATTTTTATATTTAAGTGTATCTTGACCATATACATATTATAGGAAATATATTTTAATGAAATCAATGAACACCATATTCTCAATAGATTAATATTCCAAAATCTTTCATAAAGATTACTTTGAATTTTTATTCAAAGACAAAACTTCTTACCTTGAATAAAACTTCACTTTGAATAAAATTTAAAAAAAGGAAAAATATCTATGAAGAAAATTCACAATTTTAATAGAGCATTTATTATATTTATGTTGGATGTTCAAATCTCTTGAAAACTAAGTTGAGGTGGGTTATATTTTTCAGAAACAATACAACTACATTTATGTATTCCAATTTATGAATAGAATTGTCGTATTTTGCATCTTGAATAAAACTATGTTATAAAGGTAAAGGTGTTTGCATAAGTTTTTTATTTTTTGGGGTTATATATATATTTTTTTTGCTCATGGAGAAAATATTATATTTATATGGTATGAATATACATACATGTTTAGGCCCAAAAAAATATCCAGATTATTTTTCAATGAAAAAAATTACGAGACATACTTTGGATGAAACATAGGACGTCATCAATAAATAGGAGATGAGTCAGCGATTCAAATCCAAACACTCCTGTCAACCTCTCTACTTGGCCCTAGCATCAACAACCAACCAATCTACTAAGAGAAAGAAGAGGAAAGGTGATAAGGAACACCCTTGACATAATCCTCCAGTTTCTTGATGTTGATTTTGATAAATTTGGTTAATTGGCCCAAATTGGTCACCTGTATCTGTAGATCTTGCTATCTTATTACCAATAATACTTAAAATTGAAAACCTTGATGTACATTTTGTTAAAAATAATGGATGGGAAGCCCTAACCTCGATCTTATTATTTAAAGAGATTTTAAATTAAAATCCCTTAATTCTACTTCTATTACTTCATCTTCTTTTGCTAAAAATGTTGAGAGCCATGTAATTGAATCCACCAATTCTACTAAGAAAATACATGCTAAATACAAACACCAAATGGACATTCAAGTTCCATCTTCTTCAGACCTTGTTGTAATTTCTAATATTTCCAAGTTTAATGAGGTTTCTCCCATAACTGATCAAGTTGTTGGATCTTGATGACAATTCGTCTTTTTTCCTAATGAAGAGCCACAACAGTGGGCTCGAAATGTTGACAAATCAAATGAATTCCATCACAGTTCAAACTCTGATTTTGACTCTTACATGTAACCTTTGCTACCCCAATTTTCAGATACAGGATGAGGATGATAATATCTTTTTAATATATGCACCTAGAGATATTTTCTTTGATTTTATGCATATGTATCATTGACCCATCATGTTCCTCCCAAACTAATTATCAAAAGTGATTTCAATTTTTGTATATTTGGTGATGGATATACATGTGCATGGATACTGACATACTTTTTTTTTTAACAAGATAACATTTGGTCTACATTTTTTGGTGTGTTTGTGTGTGGGGTAGTTTTGGACATTGAATAAGTTTATTGTGGGAAGCATGTATTTATTCCAACACATAGAATTTCACATGCACATGTTTGGTTAATTATTGAAAGGCACGCATTATGTTTTTCTTATGAAATATTAGTAAATGGAATAATGAGGGGATATAAGGAAGATTAGGATCAATAAGTAATTTATTAGGAGGCATAAGAATTTCATAGAAATCTCAAAGAACTAACGACCTATGGAAGCTAGTGATGCTTTTCTCTTTTCTAAGTGATGGGATTTTTTTTTAACTCTTAATAATATCCTTAGACATATAGTATTTGAAAGAAAATTTGTTTGCCGAAAACTTTATTAATGAATAATAATAATTATTATTATTATTATTATTTGAAAAATTCATAATAAGTTTTTTTAACTAAAAAAAGTTAAGATTCTATTATATTCCAAAATTGTACAAGAAAAGAGCAAGGGGATCTGACATTAATGGAAACCAAACCCCAAACTTTGTTCAAGTCATTATGATATCATGAATTACCATCAATAATCAATCAACTATCAATGATACATGTCCATAGATACTAGGTCTGAGGGCCTACAACCTTAGTACATATTTATACTAAAAAGGGCCTATAGCCTTTGTACATGTCTATACTAAAAAGGAAATTTGAAAAGTTCATAATTACTAACTACCTTCTTAATAATATAAAAAGAAAGAGAAGAAAAATAGAAATTGGGAGAGCGACCATTGCACAACAATTACACACAAAATAATAGTTTATATTACCTTAAGACATCAAGATACAATAAGTATATATAGTTGGAGTGAGATCCAACTAAATCCAAATATGGAGATGTAGGTTGAGAGAATATCTCAACAATCTCCTACAAAACCTCAAACCAAATCCCCAAACTTAGTACACAACATTAATGAAAGCATTATCTCTAATACCCCCCTTTAATTCTTACATTCAATCAACTTACAATACTGAAATCATGATTACAAAATTTGTCATATATCTTTGTCTGACTGGTCCTCATACGCACTTACACCCATCTCTGAACTTCATAGATACGATGTTTCTCTCCCATCATCTTCGAGCTACCACTTCATACAACACAGATAAAACTGCTTCCAACCATGTTTGACGTTCTTTGTACAACTGATGCTTTAGACTTCCCGAAGGACAATCTTGATACTAAACCATCCTATGGATACACTTCCATCTGTGAATATTTTTCTTTCGGCTATCCACAGTTACCTTGGAGAATGATCTGGATATTGAATGTCTTTAGTAGTCAATTTCACAACTTGACCTTACATAAAAAATAACCTGTAACTGACGCTCGCGGAGCATGACGAGTCACATCAGCTTGACCTTATGAAGAACAACCTGTTACTAATGCTCCTAGAGCACAACGGGTAACATTAACATAAAAAAATTATTGGTCTATTATTTGTGGTTCTGTATTATTTGATTTTTGCACACTAACATACAAACAAATACACAAAAAATCATTACATAAACACACTCAAAACAATAGGCAGCCTCCTTTGAATTCGCATGCTTGCACCCATGAACTACATCGCCTTTTATCTCCCAATATAACTTCACTCCAATTTAAATAATTACACTTTTTTTCAACATGGTCGTAATACCCATGTAGTTTTAATTTTACTAAAGGGAATATTCACCTTTTACATTTCCCTTTTTAATAATAGAGAAATTGAAAATGGGTTTGGCATGTGACGTATCATGACCTTTCTATTGAGAAATTGAAAATGGGTTTGGCATGTGACGTATCATGACCTTTCTATTATTGAGACAGAAATGGACAAAAATGTTGAAAGCTTGTTTCCGTGCAAACTGTTTGCAACAGACTTCAATCTTCTGCCCCAACAATACAGATTCCCAGAGGTAAGCTTGACTCCGCATTTCAAAGATCATCAAATCTAATTCCAACTTAGGTATTGCATAGATGTAGCGATTTCTCCAAGAAAATATGGACAACGATTTCTCCAATGGATCAGATCTTCTTTGGCAGCAATTTTTTCCTTTTTCTGGTGGCTCAAAACGGTCCCTCAACAGATCTGATTGTTGTGATGATTGTTGAGTGATTTCCTCCTTTAAATTCTTCCTCTCAAATGGATCTGCAGACAACAACCTTTTGTCTCTTCTTACAACTAAAGGCAATATCTTAGCCCACAGAAAAATAACACAGAGGAACATGCAACAAATAAAACTTCACCCACCCACAAGTCAAAAAAACACTTCACCCTCACATATATGTACAGAGAATTGTCTATCTGGGCTCTCACATCCTCCTAGCCGTCCCGTGAGGGAATCAAGCCAGCTCTACCAACTCTAATACCAACATAGAAATTGAGATAGTGACCATTGCACAACAATTACACACAGAAAATAGTTTATATTACCTTAACACATCAAGATACAATAAGTATATATAGCTCGAGTGATATCCAATTAAATCTAAATATGGAGATGTAAGTTGAGAGAATATCTCAACAATCTACTACAAAATCTCAAACCAAATCCCCAAACTTAATACACAATATTAATGAAAAATCGTCTCTAATAAAAAAAAGCCAAAAAATAGAAAAATAGAGGGGTAATGTACAAGCATAATAATAAATGTATAGGTCATAACTTTCTCTCTTAATATTTATAATAAAAGATGATGAAAAGTTAAAAAGTTCATAATTGCTAACTATCTTCTTAATAATATAAAAGAAAGAGAAGGAAAACCCAAAAGATAGAGGAG
>SNQJ01S0002016.1:381320-392587 GCA_010110895.2 Picea sitchensis | reverse complement strand
AGCATAATAATAAATGTATAGGTCATAACTTTCTCTCTTAATATTTATAATAAAAGATGATGAAAAGTTAAAAAGTTCATAATTGCTAACTATCTTCTTAATAATATAAAAGAAAGAGAAGGAAAACCCAAAAGATAGAGGAGAGAGGAGCTAATGTACAAGGATATTAATAAATGTATAGGTCAAAACTTTCTCTATTTATGAGAAATGATATTCAATGAAAATAATTACTAATAGACCTATGATTCCAGCGCTTACGTTTTTCACATTTTCGATGGTCTTTGTATGGTCTCGAAAACATTAAATTAAATTTGAATATTACATAGTCCAACGTCCAACTTTTCTTAAAAGTTGTCAAACCATTGTTATGTAAATGTAAAATGTTATGTAAATGAATATATTTACAAAATATTTTTATGGGGTTGGTTAAACGTTTTATTTTTTGGTTTTTTGGTAGGAATTTGGTGATGTAAATTTGGACAAATTTTCTATTTTTTATTGTTTAAATTGCATTTTTAAATGTATAGATGGATTTAACATACTAAAAATTCCTAAGGCACTTGGATTATACAAACTTAACCACTCAAATACGCAGATCCAACTATTCCTCACCAAATTTCGAGCAAAATAGAATGAAAAAAATCTCCAAAAAACTTTTAAAAAATAAAATGTTTAGACTACTACCATTTTTATTCGTAACTAATAAAACTATGTTCATATCTTGCTTTTGAATGTTAATCTCCCATTCAATTTTTCTAATTTCTTTATGATTGATTATTTAAAAATCATAAAAATAGAAAACTCAAAAAAATATTCCTAAATACTTTGTTTACATTTAAGTTTTTTTAAATTGATTTGATAATTTTTTATAATGCACATTAATTAATTAATTAATTAATTAATTATATAGAAATACTAAAATGTGATAAATAATAAACTATTTATAATAACAAAATTCTTAAACATTAATATAATATAAATTATTTAAAGGATGTAATACTAAAATGTGATAAATGACAATCTTTTTCTTACTCTTATCTCACATTGTATTTTTCGTAAGGAAAGAAAAAGGGACAAGAGGGCCCAAAGGGGCTATAAATAAATAAATAGGTTTTTCCCACCTTCCTTTCGAGTCAATCTCACTATTAAGATGTTAGTTTTTAAATTATCATTTTTTCAATCAATATATTTAACCACACTAGGGAACTACATTTGTTATTTATTTATTGATCCTAGTTTAATTTTCTATTATAATTTTTATTAATGATGGTTGAGATTTTATTATTATTATTATTATTTGTTGATTTATATATTTAACCATATTAAGAATTAGTTTTTAATTGAAGTATTTGTTATTTATTTATTGATCCTTGTTTAATTTTCTATTATAATTTTTATTAATGATGGTTGAGATTTTTTTTTTATCATTTATTTTTTTTGGTTGGTTTTATGATTATTTTTTTTTATAAATTATTATAATTTTTATTAAACAAAGGGTTGTGTTGGGGAAAAAACAATTTTGATGTACAGAATTTCAAAATGGCTATAGACCTTAAAAAACTGCAGTATTACATATGTTCAACTACTCTCAATTTTTCTCAAATATACATCAAAACTGTTGCAATTTTTCCATGGATAAATTTCTACATAGGAGAATAACAAAACATAAATTTTACATTGCATATATCTATCCTAATTGAGTTTGAGATCTGTATCCACCTCTCAAGAGTAGTTTCTAGAGTGTCATGCACATGATGATGCAGAGTGGGTTGAACAACTTCATAGGATGTGATTGATCCTTCTAATGGAAAGGGCCTTTGCTCGAAGGGATCCTCGAGGGGATGACTATGTACATGGCAACAAAGAGACCGGAGTTGGGATGAATGTCGATTTACTGCACAGAGAACAAGATCTAATTCCTCATTTTTCTTGGCCTCATGCTCTTGATTGGTGGGATAGTTGAGCATTTGAATTTCTTAGAGTCACCATTTTTGTTTTTTGTGATCGTGATTGCTCCTACATCCTCTTCAATTTACATTCAGTACAATTGCAGGGAACACTAGTCCACTGCCACATAATTAGGACAAATAATTTGTAGAGTGGATGCTTCTAAAACCGAGAATGCCAATACAATCCTGAGAATTTGATGTCAATTTTGTGTTGCCAATACTTCCATAATCCATTTAATTCTCATTTTCTAACCAATGTGAATTCCTCAAGTGATTTTGACGTTGAATCCCGATAAAGAAAGGACAATACCATATAATGAAATGATGAGGTGAATAACAGATTCAATGTCGAGGGAAACAATTGTGTTGCAGTTCCTGTATAGATAGTGACTCTTACAAGGTCGAGGGGGATGATTTTTCGTAGAAGAACCTTAACTGAGGGGAAGTTCCCACATGGATCCATCAATTTGCATGAGGCTAGTTTAAAAAACATTAGATGGAGAGGAGATAGCATGTGTGCTCTGAAGATGTTGCCTCGTGTCTCTTGTACGAGAGGTATTCTAAGTGCGTTGTGATTCTGAGTGATGATAGAAAATCCTGGGTTGAAGGCGTCCCCTCCCATTCCTTTCAATTCAACAATAATTTTCTTGGACCGATAATTCTCCTTGAGGGAGTTGAATTTTTTACAAAGGAACATAGATTGCTTAAGGTAAATAAATTTGATAATATTCCTCATTGATTCCAAGGGTGATTTTTTCAAATTGCTTTGCTTCCTTGTCCAAGGAGTCCACTTTCCCATTCTGGGTTCTATAAATGTGGTGATAGATTACAAAATTAAATTGTTGCTCCATCATCTTGTTTCTATGGAAGATCCGCATATTGTTGAGATGAGCCTTTTTAATTGTTTTTCAAAGCCCTTTGACAATTAAAATCAAAATCACCTATGACGACTTTTCTAGTTGAATTATTTGCTGGAATGAGATGTAGTCCCATATATACTGCAAAGGCCTCCACTTGATTGTTTGTAGCATGACCTAACCCCCATGAAAACTCAATATTGTTATTTTCTTTGGAGTCAAAGATGACTCCCCTCGCGCTTGGCACTCCTGATTTTGTGATTATTCCTAACCAATCTCAACTTGAGTTAATTTCTAAGTTTTCTAATTAAGCTAATATTTTGTATCATCTTCTTGATTTAGTCATACAAGTTGTCACTACTCTTGAAAACATGTTTGTGTCTAAGAAAAATATTAGAATGAATCTTGGAGTCTAACTTCTTCCATTTTTCATCTGGAATGTGAGCCCAAACTCTACATCCAAAGGTTTTGAAATGTCTAAGATTTCCTTCCACTCCATTTTTCAAGAGGGGTCACTTCCTGTATTTCTCTAGTCATAACTATATTCAAAAGATAAATTGAACAAGTAATAACTTTTACCCAAATTTTGGTTGATAGTCCCTTTTCCTTAAAAAAACATATATCCATCTCAATCAAAGTCCTTTTCTTCCTCTCAACAACACCATTTTTCTAAGGAATATAAGGTTTTGATATTTTCCATGAGATACCAGTATGTGACATGTATCCTTCAAAGTTATGATTCATGTACTCTCCTTCAACATCATACCTCAAGTAATTTATCAATTTACCACATTGCTTCTAATCCAATGCCCTAAATATTTGAATTTCAAACAAAATATGATCCAAAATGGTTTTATAGGTACCATATGAATTTATTGATAGTGTATATGGGCAAGATTAGAATTTAAGACATCTCAAAGATGGTATCGATTTTTTCAAATTTGGGCTATAAAATTTTGATGCATTTTTGGGGCCCTAAACAACATTTTGTGGGTCTGGTTCTATATGGTGGGATTTTAGGATTTCCTCTTCTATAGATGATTTTTTTTCTCTCTTTGAGAGCTTTCCAATGCGATATTGTTCACCAAAAATGGGAATTGTATGAAAAATTTATGACCCTAACAAGGTAATGATCCAAATATTCCTCAGGTGTCTAAGTGATGGCCATGTCAACTCACCATAATTAAATATGGGGAGTTAGTGATGCATGAGAATCCACTAGAAAATTACATAAGCATCATGGAACTATTTCCAAGAGGGTTTGGGTTTAGTATTTGGGGCGATATCTTTCAGGACCAACCTCTTCCTTAATAGTACATAGAATTGAACCCGATTAGCATATGTTTGTTTTTTTGTTTTGATTAGTCCTAGCTAGGATGGTACTGTTTGTAATACCCATGTTTCCCCCAGCTTGTAATTAATCATTAATTATGATTACCATGCTATGGCATGTGAACAATGCAAATGCATTATTGTTTAGATTGTCAATAATTGACTGTGGGGGTGAAGCCTTGAAGTACTGGTCATGATATCACTATAAGAAAGAGTGAGGAAACTATAGAGAGGGTTCATTATGTCAAAATGACCCAAATTATCTTTGTTGAAATAATAAGCCTCATCCTGATCCCAAGGAAAAATCATTTGATGAAAGAAGGACTGGTGATTGAAAAATCAACTACCCCCATGAATGGAAGCATGGAGAGTTTGGCTAAGGAGACAGAAAACTGTCAGCCCAAAGTACCACAGAGTGGAGTTTTCCTGTAGGCCCAGACTGACCTGATTTCCTTCTAACAAAAGGAACATGACAGGTCTAGAACCTCCGTGGGGAAAAAAGGAGAGGGCGTAAAAGAGAAGTAGGATACCAGTCAGAAAGAGAAAGAGCGTGTGAGTATCTCGAGCTGAGAAGAAGAACTGAAGGCTTAAGTTGTTCTGGTTAAAGAGAGAGAACAAGAGAAAGGATCTCTGAGAGTTTGCAGAGAACATGACCTAAGAAGAAGGTCATGAGCTTGATGCTAAGGGAGCATTTGATAAACCTCGCAGACGCTGTGACAGAGAAAGAACCTCTAAGAAACTGAAAAATTTCCCTAGTGATATCATGGTTTGGCACGAGGGTGGCCAGAGCGCTAAGAATGAATGCCTCTGAGCCTACAATTGGGTGGAAATGTGAACACCCGCAGTTGGTTGGTCGATGATCGACTGTAATAGATAAGTATTTCATATAACTTGTGTACTAGAATTGAAATGAGTGGTTGTATGTCTGTTTCTATGACTGAAATTTGCATTGCATGATTAATATTAGTAATGCTTAATGTTCTTCTATGAACCCTTGCATTTGAATGGTTTTTGTTTGCCTATGCTTAGCAACAAGAGAACTATTAGACATGGGCCTTCAAATGAAATTAGGAATAGGATTATGGTTTCTGTGTTGGTTGGAAAATACTTAAGGGAATTTTCCCAAGGATTTATTTTGTAATGTAAGAGTTGGGGCAGACTTTGCTGGAATGTTTCAGTATCGTTGATCCCTCGAAAATACATTTCCTTGTTTTAGAACTTAAGTTCTGTGAATGGAAGGAGCTTCCTTCAAACCAGTCGTCCAAGAGACCATAGGCTCATTCCCATGGCCTTAACCAAATCTTGGCTAAGAGTTATGAGTGTAGCCTTCAGAGCTTGACAAAGTTCCATAGGACCAAGTCCATGGAACCCTTTGCTACACTAAAAAAGGAGCTAAGTTATTTGGGACTCTGGGAATCCGGAGCTACGGGGTGAATGAACATTGCAACGTCCAAATGCATCGAAGGTGACCTGTCAGACTGGTAACTTGATGGTCGACTGGAAATTTTTGGTCATTTACCTGTCATCGTGGGATTCATTCCCTTGTTAAACCTCGATCTACTTCTCGATCGCGAAGTAACAAGAGCCGTAAATCTAAGGCTATTCAAGATCTCCCCTTATTGTTGTATCTACATCATGGTCATTCGATGTTGACCTACTCCAGGAGGAAAAGAGAGTTAAAATGGCGGAACCCTCGAACACCGAAGTCATGAAGAAATGAGGATCATCGAGTTGAGGATGCTTCAGGATCTCTCCTGAACGTTGGATTTAGACCGTGGTTAGTCCGACGTTGAACTACTCTGGGAGAAAAAGAGTGTTAAATAAGTGGAACTCTCGAACATGGAAGTCATGAAGAAATGAGGACCATCGATCTAAGGATGCTTCGGTATCTCTCCTGATCATTGGATCTAGACCGTGGTCAGTCCAACGTTGACCTACTCCGGGAGAGAAAAGGTGTTAAACAGTCAAAAAATTTGAACGCTAAACTCGCGAAGTAATGTGGACCATGGATCTAAGGATCCTTTAGGACCCTTCTCGATCGTTAGATCGAGCCTGCTGAAAGGATATCGTAAAGTAATATGATAAAGTCCTACTCCAGGAGGTTCGACATGTTGGTGAATGAGAATATCGTCGGAGCGTTGAAGGCCTGAATGATGTGGCATGATAATGTCACCTAGGGTTACGTTGACCCATATTAGGTGTGCCATGTGTCACCCTGATTGGTGACTTTCACATACCTTATATCTCAAATAGTCCTTGACACATTTCACCAGTTGATTGGGCCACATATCACCCTTGTATTATGCCAAATGTCTTCCATTGGATCAAACTAAGGAAGATTATGGGTCATCTGATCATTGTTTGGCTCTCTCGTAAACCCGACTTCGGGTGATTCATGATGTAAGGCGTGGAGTTTCCCTGAAGTGTCGAAGGCCAGAGTTACATTAGCAAAAAACGTGGAAAAATTACACGGTGGAGTCCGACCGTGTGATAGAGCCACCACATGTCATCATGTGGCTAAGCCACGTGTCCTACTTATTTATCGTATATGGTATAGAGTTGGAGATATGGGTACCACGTGTCAACGTAGCATCATCGCCATGTATCTTCCATGTGGTAAGAGGTACTAGGGACACCCGTGTATAATGCCACGTACGTAAGAGGGACCCGCTCCGGGAGTTCGGAACTCCAAGTGTTTGGAGTGCTAAGACGTAAGCTCCAAAGAGATCCAAAGGTCGGAGCCACATGGCAGGATTCCAGGGTTTCGGGACTCTAGAGGATATGAGAGTAGAGAATAGGGCATTCAATGTTGGAGCGTTGAACGTCGAAATCCCTTAAGCCTATGCGTGGAACGAGGGAGAATCTCAGCCATTGGATTTAATGATGGATTGATCTCCACCATAGATGCAAGAGTGTTAGGTAACTCCGAGACTTTGGGACTCCATGAATGTTTCAGACATGGACAGGAAGGACAAAGGGCCGAAGGCTTGGTAATCACGAAGGCACGGGGAACATTCCCTGTAACCACCCCTCTAATGGCCATGTTATCGCTAAAGGATGACAACCTTGGTTGGGTTTGTGCTAGGTGGGATGGTACAAATGAGGCGAACCCACGTGGCTTCCAAATGGCCTTTGACCAATGATGCCTAGAGAGCTTCAGAAGGGCATAACTTCCAATCCATAGCTCATATTTGAGCATGGTATTAGTCATTGGAAAGCTCTTGATGAKAAGAACTTGACAGAGATCTCGAAAATATGATTCAAGATGATTAAGAAAAGAGAAATTCTTATGCCCCATCCCTTAAAAAGGTACTTAGGGGTCGGGTGTGTTACATTATTGGTGGATATGCTACTAGATCTACTACAACTACTAAAGAAACTAATACTACCTCCCTATCCCATTCCCTTTATTTTTCTTATTCTCCCACCTATGCCTTTGATTAAAATCCTAAAATAACCCTAAATCTAGCTATAAAAACCTAGCAAAATAGGGGAAAAGGGTTCAATTTTCCACCAACCACCGATTGTTGCATAGTACAAAAGGAGAGTGGAGGAGATACCAACATAGCAGAGAAATATAAGCATATTATAGGGGATTTTAAAATATCATTGTGTCTCAAAGCTTCATAGTAGGCTTGGATATCTTTGCAATTTGTATTGTAATCTCCATAATATAAGAATACAAAAGCACAATCCTTCATTAAATGTTGGTTTTCTGGAGTAAGTTTTTATGTTCCACTATGTGGTTTTTTTATTGTGGTCTATTTCATAAATCAAACTAATTAAATAATCAAATAAGGTGTTTTGATTTTTGTTGAAGCATTAAATATATATATAGATAGATTTGCAATGTTGAGCATAGGCTCATTATAGTCATTTGAAGTTTGTGTTTTTTTTGAAAATATGACTATTGGAATAACCAAGATTATTTAAATCACCATATTCTTTTTATAAGGAAACAAACCCAATTAAATCTTTAAAAATCATTAATAAATGTTAAAACATACCTTGCACTAGCTAAGGAAGGTTGACTCATCATATAAATTCCATTGTGCACAAGCTCCAACTATGTATTTGTTCTCCATTAGTTACCTTTTTCAAACACTTCTCAATGATTCTTATGAAGAATCCAACCCTCACATAGTAACCTTAGGAATTCCATGAACCATTTTTTCTATGATAAAAATATATCATAATTTCTATTAGAAGTATATATTACACTTTGCATATGTTATTGTAATAGAATTTTCAAAATCACCGAGACTAGGTCCTCCTGTATATTTCTACATTAGTTCCAAAATGGACTTAGGAATTCCATGAACCATATTTAACCTAACCTCAATTTCATACTACATAAATTTAGATTCCCTAACCTTTGATGCCAAGTTCTACTTCTATCATCAATTCTGGTTATAAGAGAGAATGGTGTCATTTCCTTCTTTGATCCTTAAAAATTACAATACAATCTAGGCTGAGTTCAAGAATACCTTAAGAAACAACCTCAAAGATATGGTCAATATTCTTCGTATCAAACTTGTTTGGCTAAAATTGAACCTTCTTTCCAATTTGTGTAAGTTAGACAATAGAAATCATATCAAAACTAAAATTAAGTACATGGTACACATTAGTGATTTTCACAATAAACCCTAACAATTCCATTAATAATAAATTCATAATAATATACAACTAATATCTTCTCTTCTTAGCCATATTTAATGAATATAAAATATGAGCATGTCTAACCATGTGATGTGAACAACCAAAATCCACTATCCACTCCTTTTGATATGCGTGAGCATATAATGCTTGCAAAGAACTAAATAAATGGTATATAGTTATCACCTTTACCTTTTTTACTTCATTGTTGATAATTTCTTTCAAATCTCTTTACATTCTTTTCAATATCATCAATTTTCTTCCAACAAGTTTTCTCAACATGCTTTTTGTTTCCATAATCATCATGGAAAATTTGAGGTCTAAAATAGGTTTCTTAAGGAAACTAATAAAATGATAGTTAAAACAATAAAATAAGAGTTATGAATTTTCAAAGGGAAATAGAGAAAACTATTTTTTTTATTGTATTGTTTATTTATTTCCTTATAGGTTTACTCAAATTTCAAGTGTAGGAACTCATTGGATGTGGAATTAAATTCCACATCCAACGAGTAGCCACTCTACATGCTTTTGATAGACCCATAGTGAGATAAACTGGAAATACATGAAAACATGTGTTTCTTTCAATAAACATGTTTTTTCATGTCTTTCCTATTTATATCACTATGGTTCTACCAAAATAATGTAGGGTGGGTACTCATTGGATGTGGAATTTAACTATTCATCCAATGAGTGGCTACACTTGATATTTGAGTAAACTTGTAAGGAGATAAGTTGAAAATACGATTTAAAAAGTAGTTTTCTTCCTTTCCCTCCAAAAATATTTACCCTTATGGTTGACATCATCATCTTGAATCCTATTGGTTCTTTTAAAGTTGATTTCGATAGTATATTTTTTTAGGCCCATTTTTTACCTCAAAATTATCCTAATGAATGACAAGTCTTCTTGATTTTGAATTTGCTATACTTCTACTACTTGTCATCTCCATGCTTTCTAGGGTCTCCACAATCCTTGTCATGGCTTCCTCCAAGATGTTTCCCTTTATTTTTTCCATGATATATTTCTCTATAGTTATGTTTTTCATTTCCTTTAGTGAAATGAGCCTACATCTTATCACTAAGATTTCCTTCATCATGCAATTTATCATATGTCATGTTGAACAAATGATAGAAAGAATGAAAAGTATAATCATTTTCATCTTCTTTCCTTGCATCCCAATTCACAAAAAATGTGGAACGAAAAAAAATCATAGGGTGTTTGAAGTTCATCATAATTATTTTTATTAACTAAGCTTCCTTTTTCAAGAATTCTTTCCCACATTCAACTATATCTCCTTAACACTAGCTAGATAACCCTCTATATCATCAAAAGAGAGAGGTTCCATAGAGATCACTCTTTTTCAAGTTGTGTAACATATATTTCATTAACCTTGTCAAAACACATCTTCAGCTTCTTCCATATTTCATTTGATAAGTCGATTCCACTAGGATGAAACCTAATCTCCCTTGAATTGTAGATCATCATGACATATACAATGTCATCCTTCTTCCCATTAACCATGAAATTCACATGTTCATATTTGTGGTTAGGAACAACAATATTTGTAGTCTTGTACTTCCCGATGTGGGCATATTGTTCATTGTAATGGATGTTYGTAGTTGGTTTGTAATGCCTTAATGCGATTGGTTTTGGGYGYTGTAGAAGTTTCTAGTTACTGGTCGTAGAAGTCGTCATGTCGGGTTTGTTGATGTTGTCCTTTAGCTTGTAGGCGTTGTCTTGCTTGTGTTAGGCGAGTAGTCGTTTTTATCTGTCTATTGATTATTGCATGTTTCATSTAGTTCCATGATGTGCTAGTATGTTGAGTCATTGTTGTTTGTTTCCTGAATGTGTAAGTTGTGTTCGTTGTCAATTCGTGTTGTTTAATTGTTGTCGTTGATGGCCTTTCTGCTTAAAAAAAATAAATAAAATTAGAACTTGCTTTGTGTCGCATGTAGTCATAACGATTGGGGTCGTTACAACCTACTTATTCCTAATCGATTGTCAACAATATACATTCTAATTATAGTGAGAAATCAACTTTGGCGTCCTTTCTACCAACATGCCAATTTCAACATAGTCATCTTAACAATGCACTAACCACACTATGTGCTAATCTATCTTAAGTTGGGTGTACAAATTCCAATAGTCATGACCTACTAGTGCCAACCCAACAACCTCCTCCATTAAGACTCTAAATAATTTATCCCCGTCAAAACATAGTTATTGACTTGACAAGTACCGTGACCTCAAAATAAGAACTCTACCCTACAAACCCATATTTTTGGGTCAAAAACACCAAAATCAACCCTCAAATCGAAAAGTGGTGCTACTAGTAGCACCCTTTTTTCTTTTGGGGGTTAAAATAAAACCTTTTGCAACCATGGAATTAAAAACCGTGTGATGTTTCTAATCAAAATCTTAAAATCAATCCTTGAATCTAAAATTAGCAATACCAACAACAACTTTTTTTTTTTT
>SNQJ01S0002016.1:354981-373543 GCA_010110895.2 Picea sitchensis | reverse complement strand
CTGCATCAAACATCCATTATTTTTTTATTTAACTGAAAGCTCAATTTAAATATGTATTCAAGAAAATCCTTAAATGTCTAGATCTTGACAATCATACATGAGTACTCAAATATTCACAAAATATGAGTGGTAAGGGAAACAATCCATCTTATATCATTTTTCATGAATATTTATACAACCATACAGATGGTTAGAGTTCTTGTATCTACGATCAACTACTTATCCGTCAAATTCATGACACATACTACATATCATATTTTACATTCACATATTTATGTTCAGTTATCTTAATCTAAGGTCTAAATATAATGTATGATGACATTGACATAATATAGGCCTAATATCCCCCCAACTTCTCTCCCAACCTCAAAGTCTTTCTTTGTCCAAATCAATTTTGCACCAACACCCTAAATTTCTACTCCTATCAAACTATCTTAATTGTGCATAAAAAAATGCACACTTTTCTATATATGTAAATTAATAATAACAACCATTAGTTATATAGTTATATAGAAAGATACATGTATATAATATTTACTATGACATGTTACTCTTTGGTCTTTGTCCCTTATCCATTAGAGACACTTTTTACTATCATTACAATCCCTTCAATACATAATTTTATACTACTCGCTTATGAAAACTTTAACTAAACTTTTTCCATGATCTTTGAGAATAGTGCCCTTTTAAGTTGTATATATTTCAGAACTTCAAATTAACGATGACTTGCCACAATCGAACTTTTGAGGACAGTACATTTCATTTAGCATTGTCTAGTGTCCTATCCGCTATGAGCATATCTTGATTACCGATTTCAAAGATTTTGGTCATTAATCTTGTGTGTTGTGTTCCAGATGTTATTGAAGTCAAATAAGCAAATAAATTTTTAAGAAAAGAGTCGGAAGCAATATTATTTATATATCAGCTCATACACCAACCTTAGTGGATTTCTTTTGTAAGAAAGCATCCTTTGTAATTCTCTTGCAAATTGAACCATTGCTTGATTTCATTAGTGGCATTTGTAGTCCTCTAAATCCTTTTGCAAATGAACTAGTGTATTTAACGATCTTCGTCGCCTAATTCTTATGAAGGGAGGATTATATTGTTAATATGCACCATGCTTTCTATGGGAGAATTTTTCTTGGTAGTTTCAAGGGTACTGGAGGTGTCCATTGATTTTGCTAATTTTGCTAATCAACTAGTGAAATTTTCTTTAGTACAAGAAGTCTAATTATTTGCAAACTATTGTTGTAACTATTTGTTTCTATTTCTACACATTTTTCAGTGTTAGTCTAGTTATCTCTATCTATATGTTTTATCACAATGGGTTTTTTACCTCCAATCTTCACCGTTTAAATTCACACAACCATCACTCAATGTTGTGTGTGTTTCCTCATCACTTAAATTTGGCAAGGGAAAACTCCCATGAGATTTTAGAATTGAATTGATAGGTGGATTTTTCCTTCTTCAAGGACAATGTCTGATAAAATCTCTTCATTTTGCATCATCTGAACCATTATTCTATTCATTATTTGTCCACTTTCATCTAGTCAACTCCATTTTTCTGTTATACCAAGTTCAATATGCAAACTACGTCAAAGGGTATCATTAAATCCATACTTTTTCTTGTAGATTTTGATAATATTCTTATTGAAATCATTTATCTCCATTTATTCTTAATTATTTTTTATTTGCAGGGCTCCCATGCTATCCTCTGCATTTCTCAAAATTTTATTTAAGCTTGGGAACCATCAATGGTTCTTCCACTTTCACATCTAATCATTCCTTTTGGCTCAATCTAGATAGGGTTAACATCTCATGGACCTAACACTTTGATGTTTCTGCAACTTCAGGAATTATCCTAGGTATTTCCACTTCTACACATGGTTGATTCTCTCAACTCAACTCTAGTAGGGTTAGCATCCTATTAACTTGATGATCCATTATTTTTGCTCTTGTTCTGGATCAATCTAGATTTTCATTTCTTACAATTTCTCTCAAATCAAATCTCCTTTATTATCTTTTATCTCATTCTACCTTTTACAAGTTAGCTAAACTTTTATAATATTTTATTATCTTATCTTATCTTATCTTTTCTTTCCTTAATTTTTCATTTAAAGTATATTCACTATTTCTTTGAATCCATGCTCACTTTCTATCGCTCTCAAATATGACTACTTTTCCTTATTTTACTTTCTTCTCTCTTTTCATGATTTGAGTTGACTGGGATTTGATTTAATAATGTATCTCATCTCCATCATTTTCCTTGACTTCCAATCTAAGTCTATGATGGCAAGCACAATGTGCATTGTCATTCATTCATTTTTGGATTTGTTTTCATAGTTATTTATTTTGGAAGAAATCCCAATATTTATTTTGTGTTCTCAAGTCATGGGTTGATGGTAATAGTGGTGGAATCTCTTCAACTATATGATCAACCCCTTCCGCTATTTAAAAAAAAAATTGTGAAACAATGTTGGCAAAGAACAAAAGAAACTATTATGCCAGTTATTATAGATTTGTCTCTTTACTTTATCAAATGTAATCTTTGTTGTAATGGATTATTCTTCACAAAAATTATCTAATATATTTTTCAAATCACTCATCTAAATTTGTTCTACTCTAATTTATAAATTTTAATATATTTTTCAAACTATTCATTTAAATTTTTTTTACCATAATAAATAAATCTCAATGATAATTTTATTTCTTTTACATTCATGTAGTGTTTTTGTCCAATAATTTCTTGATCTTGTACAATACTAACTCTATCAATTTATGGTGGTTTTATGTGTATAATCATTTCCTATCCTATGCAAGGATTAGTCTATTCCTTCTTGCATAGTTTTTCAAATAGTTGTCGAACTTCTTTTTTCACCACTATGTTATTTCATTCTCTAACAACACCAATGCATGTATGAATTTTCTTTAGCATCTTGGATTAGTACAATCAACAATGAAACCATTGTTGTAATCTAAATTAAGGGATTATATTTCAATGTGGTTACCAATTGTACATCATAATAAAATATCCATACATACAATCTAATTTTCTATCTACAACATACACACACAGATGAGGAGAGAGAAAGTAACCATAGAGTCAACAACAAGTAGTATTTATTATATCCTTGAATATCTTAATATACAATGACAGACTAATGCATATTTATACTCTGGTATAGGGTGAAGGTATTTATAATTGTTTTAAATACCTTAGTCGGTTAGTTGATCGACTTGACTAATAATTGACTTCTACATATGATACATTTAGTCTATCTCAACTTAGTTGACCAATCATGCATGTGGAAGAGTTTCCTCAAAATGTAGGAGACTATGGCCAACTACAAGATTAGTCAAGACCTTCACAAGCTAGGCTACACATTGTGGATCACCCATTCCCATCAACTATAGACTTGGAAAATAGCCTCAACTTTCTTTATAGAAATATTTGATGGAAATAAATTGACTACAGTAACACAAGTAAAGAAGTTTAGACTAGGAGTTTTAGTAGACAACCATATTGAAGAATGTGAAAAAGTATGGATATCGATTGGATACCATGATGAAAGAGTTAGTCCACATATGTTCCCAGGTACAATGGAGGACATAGCATGTACATGGTACAAAGTGGAGGAATCAAAATAAACATGAATCTGGAGTGAATTGAAATACAGATTTATAAATGAATTTGTTCCTCCTTGCATAAGAAAGCCTGCATTCCATGAGATTAGAGTTCTTATTGAACAACTGAATAGGCATAGAAAAGAAAAAAAACAAAATTTGAAGATCAATGTGGGTCAACTTTGACTTGTAACAAAGTAACATTAGTTGACCAAAAGGATGGTACTCTTGCAACAAATAAGGTGAAAATGGAAACTGGAAATTTTGTTGGTAAGAGGTTTAAATGTGATGCAAGAGAATTCTAGCCTCCAAAAAAAATTTCTTTGAAGAGACCTAAGGGGTCTTGAGTTTACAAAGAGAGTGAGTTTCCTAATGTTTATTCTATTGAAATTTCCTATGTTTTGAGGAATTCTAGAAGGATTGTATACGGATTACTTTCAAACACACTCGCTCTGAGTTTTCCTCAAAGAAAATATTCAACCTTCTGCAATCATATTCTTAAAGAACATTCAATGTTCTTCTTCTCCCACTAAATATTCTCCTGTTGTATTTATGCAATACTCATATGAGCAATTAGCCAATTCTATGTCTCTTTTTCCAATTCCAAAGAACATATCTTGTTCACCCCAAAGAGCTTTCTAGCTCTGATACCACTTGATAGAGATACCCTTCCCGGTATCTCCCATATCCCCACAATTAGGAAAATTCAGTTTCTTTAGCTACTCTATAAGCCTGCAATGAGACTACCAAGGATCATCTACAAATTTGATCTAAACTCGATCTCATGAGTGGTTCACATTTATGGATCAACTCATCCATTCACTTCATTATTATCTCAATGGAATAGGTCTCAAACATGTCCTCTCTTTTGTCATAAATTTCAGTTGGTTGGTTCTATATGCATACAATGGTTACAAATTCATCACAAGACTCAAATCCACTTTCTGGGATTCAATACAATTTCTATTGGTTTCAAATGGACCAAATTTCTCCCTAACTAGTCTCAATTCTCACTAGAGACTATAAAAATAATTTCTATCCTTGAAATCAGTGGGAAAGGGATTAATCATGACCCTGTGTCTTGTTCATATGCACTTGTCCCCATGACCCGTTCCTTCACGTGACCAAAATCTCAAGACCCATACTTAATTTAAAGGCGCTTATATATATACAACGACATATTTAATCCCCGAGTTCTTATCTCCTTTTTGCTTGTGTGACCTCGGGCTATGATATTGGCTAAACACAGACACAAATAATAAGTGTGCGTAAATCCCTGAAGGATTAAATTATTCTTCACGTGATCAATAGTTGGTGATCAAGGGATACTCCATAGTCTAAATAGAGTAGGCGCTTTTCTCCTAGCTCCTCTTTTCCATACGACCATGACCTATGACCAGGCACTAATTAAATGGGTGCTTATCATATAACTTTAATCCGATCTATATCAACGGTTATGGTTTAATCGACCATTGGGAATGGAAGCCTCTCGTTCTCTCACGAGAAAAACAAGGTGGATGATAACCCTTCGACCAAATGCAATGAGATCTTGACCTGACACGTGGCCCTGAAGATCAATGGCCCGTGTACTTTCGCAAATCACCTTGTCGTTAACCTGCACACAATTTCAGATGTGAAAATATATACGCCATCTATCTCCACTTCCTTTCGATCATACACCGATTATAAATTACCCACGATCCAATGATCAGGGTTTTATTGGATTAAAATCCGATACAACCATAGTCTTGTAGATGAACTCTTGGAGTGCCTTGACTACTATTCTTGAAAAGACAAAAGGGTATTGTTTAATCCAAAGAGACTTACTTTGTATGCAAGTGAACCACATTTGTCAACACATATAGATTGATGATGACCTATATAATTCCAATATAGATTGATGATGACCTATATAATTCCCACTTATTCAAAGTAGAAGTTGCACAAAGAGAACTTGTTGAATTTATCTCATAGAACAAGAAGGAAAATCCCCATTTGATATGTTAAAGAAGAAAAACAAATTACTTGCCATGAAATGTTCTCCATACACATTAATTGATGCGGGTTTGTACAAACTTGGCCCTGATGGTATATAAAGGAATTGTGTATATAACATGAGAGATAATATATTATTGAGTAATCACATTCTATTCCAACTAGAGGACACTATAATGTAGATACAATAGGAATATATAACAAGAAATATTGTGGTGGCCTACATTTCACAAAGAATATAGAGCCAAATTTAGCACATGATGAATGTCAAAGAATAGGAACACATCTACAAAGAGATGAAATTCCACTATAGTAGATTAATCAAAATATAATTTTTAAGATTGGGGCTATATACTTTGTAGTGCCATTCCCAACTGGAGGTAAAATACTAAGGGACAGATATATCATTGTTGTAGTTGAGTACTTAACCAAATGGGAAAAAGATAACCCAGTCAAGAACTACACGAAGGAGATAGCAACGAAACTTGTTTATGGAAATATTATTAATCTATTTGGAAGCCCACTTACTTTTATAAGTGATAAGGAAACCTGTTTTATAAATAGTACATTAAAATGTATTAATGAAATATTTTCTAATCAACCACAGAAAAATTCCCCCATATCACTCTTAAGACAATGATGCAATTGAAGCTTTTAATAAAGTTTTGGCAAAAGGTATTAAGTAAAATGTGTAATGTAGACATACTTGATTGGGGTGATAAAATTCATGTTATTCTTTAGTCATACAAAATATCAATTAGATATGCCTCATTCAAACTAGTGTATGGAAAAAATGCAGTAGTTCATCTACATTTCAAAGCATTTCATGTACATAGATTTCAAAGAATTTCATATACATAGAGTGGATAAAGTACTGAAATTTGACTAAGAAAAATCTAAAGAAGATCAATTATACCAACTATACAAGCTAGGATAATCTAAAGAGATATAGAAACAACAACAATGGAAGGCTTGGAATGATAAACACTTAAAGAAAGAAACAAGTTTTAAAATGGAGATCGTGTACTTTATATGACAACAAAGTTTAAGGCAAGCCAAGAAAACTAGAAATGACTTGGTTCGGTTCATACATCATTAAAAATGGCATAGCCAATGGAGTTGTTCAAGTTAAATAACTCTATGGAATTTAATAAAGAAGTTCATTAATGGTGCTTGAATAAGGTACCATCCTTGATCCGAAATTTAGCAAATGAAAAAAAATTGAAAAACATAAAAATACAAACAAACAAAAAATCAAATAGTCTTGTGAGTAGGGTAGAATTGTTTTATAATTTTTTATTATTAGAGAGCAGTTTCTCATCCAAAAACCTTATCCACTACAAGAAAAAGAGACCAACAATTAGAAACAGACTGATAAGAAAAAAACGATAGTCAATTCAGAGAAAAAAAATGAGAAGAATTGCTTAAGAATGTACTAGAAAAGATATGATGGAATCGATAGAAGTATAAAGATAAAGACATAGAGAAGTTAACCAAATAAGAAAAATAGAAAGTTAAATGATCATAAGATAGAAACATATTGCAACAAAAGAAAAATAGAGGAATATATTGAAATCAAATATAAAACAATTCAACAAGGGAAGCAAGAGAACCCCAATTGAACATAACAATGCCATAAATAGAGGGAATCAATATGACATAAGAATACAAGAAAACAAGAACATTGAAAGAATGAGTTCAACCCTAGAAAACATGAGAATAAAAACATACATACCATAAGATATTTCAACCCATCAAAAGGATGCAATCAAGACTTTAAATGATCTTATGGTTGGAAAATTTGATAGAGTCACAAGAAAAGACAAAAATAAAAGAAGAATTGACCCATTGAATAGTAATGAAACTCCTTATTGAAAATATGATAGAAACTTTTGAGAAACTGGAATCATTTAAGATAGGTAGGTGAGCTTGTTGTAAAATAATCTGAAGGCAAAAAATTTCACACATTCAATAACAAAAATCTTAAGAGAGTTAAGTGAAGAAGAAAGTAAAAGGAATTGGGGTTTGCATAATAACATTAGAACAAGTAGATAATCCATTGAATCAACAAACATGACTAAAAGAGTGAGGGAGCCAATCTCAATTCTACCAAAGGAAAAAAAATTCAAGACATATTGACCCAAGGATGAATAAAATATTTGATAAGAGACCTTTAACCGAGTTATAAAATAGACTACAAAAAATTAGAGACTCAAAAATGGAAGAAATAAACTAGACTAAGCACTAGGTAAATTTTTACAAATGGGAATTTAAAGACATTCAATGGCATAAAGGAACAACATATCTAGAGAAATAAAGGATTGTAAATTACCTAGGAGCCCCCCAAGTTAATAGCTTTGAGGGCTTGAAATGAGAAGCAACAAAGTTTATGGTCAGTCAATATCAAGGAGGAAAGATCTAGTTACATGATCCTATTGAAATCAGTGTAAACCTTATTAAGAAAATTATAGGCCTACCAAACAAGGGACAATATATTATAGATTCATCTAAGAAAAAAGAATGGATTGAGAAATTCACTAAGGTAACCAATGCAAAAAACTCAAAATCATTGGTAATCAATTAGGTTGAAGATGAAAAACTCTATTGGTTGTGACACTCCTTATGCATTATGCTTGAATTAGATTATTTTAGGAGATAGTATTTTGAGCAAATAGTCCCCTCATTTGTTTACTAATGATGATTAATTATGATTAGCCTTATATGATAACTTGTTTACATATCTATTTGTTTATATGACTAACCTATGGGAGGTTGAACCATTGTGAAAGGATGGGGGAATCATATCCAAGGCTATGACTCATTCTCTAATGAGGATGACACCATATCCTAGAGACGAGGAAGACATGGGGAAGGGGAAACTTGTGGAAATGACCTTCAAAGTTCACTTGAATTAAAAGAAAAAAGGGAAAAGGATTGTAACTCACTTTTACCTTATTATTGAAAATTGTAAACTCCTGTATAAGAATAAGTTCTCCCTAAGATGAGTTAACTATGGGAAGGGAAATTAGTTACAATGGGCAAAAAATTGAGAGTGCTTTAATGATACAAGACCTTATTTGAGAATAGGGGATGGCATAAGGGAAACTTATGGTGATTCCTTGTTGAAGGCATGAGCACTTTCACTGAGGGGATTTTGTTGAGGGGTTGTAAATTGGTAGTAAGTGTTATACTTATATTTGGTCGCCCTTGATCAAATCAATGAGTTGGGTCATTTATACACATATTGTCAAAGTTTTCTAAGATTATCTCGAGTTCCATTTAACCCTTTATTGCTTGCTCATGGTTTGTCCTAGTAATAGTCACAAGCCCAAAGGTTTTCCTAGTAAAAGGCATGACCTTCAGTATTAAACTTTCGAGTGCCATCATAATACCCTGAAAGAGTAAAACATGTGGATAATTCATAGGCTTCGAGTGGGTATCATGCATGCCTCACACTTGCATACATGCATTCCACTTTTCTTCAAACATATCACCTCCATATTCATATAAATAAGAGGTCCAGGGTTGAGAAAGGGACATGACAAGAGAAAACATGAATGCTCTTGGAGAAATTACTTTCCTCTATGAAATTAACTTTGCCCCTTTGTTTTTCTTTCTACTTGAGTAGATCCAACATTTGGTTCTTCAAGCTATGCTCTAGCCTTGTGTAGATCATATTCAGTCATCCCTTAGATATTCTACCAATGTAAGACTATGATTGTGTTAATGTAGAGATGAGTACTTATGGCTAAGGATGAGAGGACATGGGCTCTAGTGAAGGAGGTACAACAAGATTCTAGTATACACTTATTGTCACCTTTTTAATATTATAATATATATCTATTGTTAAAGAGGAATACTTTGTTACTCATGCTTATCCTTTACCTTGCAAGCATCCCAGTTGATATGATTCCATCTCCATAACTCTTCAAAAGACCCACACACAAATAAAAAAAATAAAACAAATTCCAATACACATGACAATACCAAGTTCCTACCAATTTTAATACTCATGCATGACAATAAATTGACAAGTACATAGAATTTTGTGAGGGGGAAAAGAAAAATATTTATTATAATACCTAAAATGTTACAATGAGTGTATACTTGAATCTTCTTGTTGTACCTCCTTCACCAAAGTGCATGTCTTCTCATCCTCAACTGCAAGTACTCATCTCTCCATTAACATAATCACAAACTTACTTTGGTAGATTAGCCAAGGAATTGTTGAATAGACTCTACAAAAGGATAGATCACAACTTGAAGAACCATGGACCTCTTATTTGTATGAATAGGGAGGTGATATGTTTAAGGAAAAGTGCAATGTATGTCATGCAAGTGTGAGGCATGCATGATCCCTACACAAAGCATATGCATTATGTGCATTTTTTACTCTTTCAAAGTGTTTTGAGGGTGCTTGCAGGTTTAGTACTAAAGGGGCGTGACCTACTCACAAATTTATTGGGAAAACTTGCACGTTTGCAACTATTATTAGGAATAACCACAAGCGAGCAGTGATGGGTTAAATGAAAATTCAAAGAAAATTAGTAAAACTTGGCAAAATGTGTTTAAACGGCTGTGTCTATTGATTTGATCAAGGGTGACCAAATATAAGTATAACAATAAGACCCCTCATGAGTTATTCCTAATGTGATTTGCACACCTTGTTCCTTATCCTCATTGAGAATAAGCTCTGCCTAGGGGGAACACATTTGAAGGTGGTCACATTGGCTGGTCCATGGAAAATCGACCCTTGGTGTGATTTCCCCTCTATTATTGAGGACTCGTTCGATCCTAGAAAATTGACCTTGGTGTGATTGGTTCGATCCCATAAAATTGACCCTTGTGTGATTTCCCCTCAATAATTGAGGATTGGTTCGTGGGATCGAGAGCATTGGTAGACCAACATTTTGACTCTAGAGAGTTAAATGGTATATGTATTTAAAATTTATACATTTAGTTATGTATTTTTTATTATTTTGTTTGAGTGATTAGTTTTTTTGTGTGTGTGTGGAATAATCATTGTACTATGTTCTTATTCGACACTTAGATTTTATTTCTTGATATTGGTCTAAAATTAGATTTGATTTATTGATGTTAGTCTAAAATTCAAGTAGCTTTTTTAGTTTGTTGGATACTTAGATTTGATTTCTTGATGTTGATCTAAAATTAGATTTGATTTCTTGATGTTAATCTAAAATTCAATTAGATTTTTTAGTTTAAAAAATAAAATAAAATAACACACTAATGATCTGTTACAAAGTGGTATAAAGCCTAGATTTTCTCTTAGAGAAACCTTAAATTTTCCCAAAAAAACCTTTCCAAAAAAAGACATTAATTATACAATAATCAAACAAAATACAATACAATTACATTCATATTAGTTTCAATTAAATATTCATCTTTTCAAACAAAATACAATACAAATACATTCATATTCATTTCAAGTAAATATTCACATTCATTATACAATTAATTGTTGAATAATATTTGTTAATCCCCACACACACACACACACACATATATATATATATATATATATATATATATATATATATATATATATATATTATTAATAAATATTTGACCATTTACCTTTATAAATATTGATAAACCTTATAACTCATAAATAATTCTTCACAACATGTTTCTAATTCAACTACCCATATATATATCCTACCAACCTAATAATTGGTATACCAACTTTAACTTTGTTTCCGATGGCATATAATATCGTTTTGGAAAGAAAGGAAAAAAAAAGATGGATTCAAATCAAAGCTCACAGTTTCAAAATAACCTTTTACAAGTAATTCCTTGGTCAACTTTATTAAAAAATATATTAAACAATTCTTAGAATTAAGCCTATAGTAATATTTAATTAGTCTTAATATCTTCCTTTCATAAGCTAAAAATGAACTTTAAACATCCTTAAACTTTGTGTTTTACAGATTGCATAACCTCTGAGTGTAAGTTAAAACCCATATATATATATATATATATATATATATATATATTTGTTAAAATGTTCACTGTAGTCTCTAAATTCCAGAACGCCCTGTGCCAAGCATTGGACTGAAGAAGTCACATAACATACAACCGTCTTGAAAAAAGAATGAGAATCTAACTACCCAACTGAAAGTTGGAGTCTCACAGTCCAGTTCTGGAGACAACTACCCAGGTAGATAACCAACTATTTTCAGCGGCTAATGAATCATAGGACAGAACATCCATCATTTTCTGAGGAACAATGCATGTATGGTTGTTGAAATTGAAAGATTTCCGCCCAACTAACTAAAGCTGACGCTACTGCAAAAGAGTTGGTTATATTTACAGTCAGAGACACGACAGTCGATGGATGACAGAAAATGATATAAGGCTCTCAAACAACATACATAGAGACTCTCTAACAACCTGGCAATCTGAAAGACAGCCATCGAAATCGAGCATACACTTACGCAACTCTGAATTCTTCTTGAAATTTGTAACACAAGAAACTATCTTCCTTTGAGAATAAATTGTTTCGAAACTTATTGGCCAGGCAATCACAAAAGATTTGTATCTCGTACAAAAATCTCCAGCTGATATCTTGAAGTGTATTGATTGGGACAGCTAATGGAATCACTCGACATGGATTTTGACCGACCTCTCATATGTGGCCTGAAATGCGCAGTTGACTACTGGAACTTCATCGGGTCGCGATGGTCCATCAGCTGCAGCCGCCTCTACCATGGTTTCTACAGCAAAAAATAAATCAATGAAAACCCTCGAATCGTGCCATAACGTTCACCTTGGAATCTGTTGAATGTCAGGATTGGGATTGGTCGTTACTTTTGACACAATTCATCACTTCCCCAAGAAATGGGGTGGGTTTTGATCCACTTATGTGTATGTGTGTACGGGTTATAGAAATATTTTTAATGTAATCTCTTTGGGTGCAACCACTCACTACCTCAAGGTGTCCCCTGGTTAAGCGACCCTCATTGAAATTAAACCTTCCTCAAGGTGTCCCCTCGTGACCCTCATTGAAATTGAACCTTTCCCAATGGTGTTGGTTATGTGTGGATATAGTAGTAATGGTGGTGTATTTTATATATGTCGTACATATATGTGTAATATATTAGTATGTATGAATGCATATATATGAGATGTATGAGTGTATTTTATAAATGTGGTGTGTTTATTTATATTGATGATATAATAAAATAATTATGGGGTGTATGAGACCCCCTTGTTTGTAGGATAAGGTGTTTTGGTAAAGTCCCCCCTGCGGACAGGTGATACCCCCCTTGGATCAAGATCTCTCTTAATCCAAGGCAGACGAAAACAAATGGTGAACTACTTTCCCCCTAGACCTATTTCAACAATTAGAATGAGAAGGAAGAGATGGATGCCTTACCTTTTCACATCGGTTGTCCTTGCTACTCTAGCCTTTGACCTTGATGTCCAAGCTCCTAGGCGCAAGAAAAGACATGCAAAGAAAAAAACAAAACCTCCTTCTTCCACACTATATTGTTAAGTGAAAATAGATCTATCTATGTTGAATTTAACAACAATAGACATGCATATACTTGAACGCATAGAAATGAGAGGAATATGCCAAGTTATGTATTAATGGAAAGCCAACAAAATGGAAGCACTTATAATCTTAAGTTTGGCATTGTAGCAGCTCCTCCATGATTTCCTTTCTAGCCCCTTGGATCTCACAAAGTCATAAGTATGATGCTCTTAATTCTCCTCCCTCTTGAATGTCTCAAGATCAAATGTATGATACACTAAAATTTTCTCCTCCTTTTCACTCAAGCATGGCATTCATTATATAGGCTTTGAGGTATCATAACCATATCATAGTTTTGACGAGAGGATGTGGTAAAATGAGGATTTGGCTCAACCAACAATATTGACATTGTCTTGAATAGGAGATAGCAAGAACCAATCCCTTAACCAACTGCAAACTCTCGAAAACAACCTCACAAAACAAGACATGATGGTTGCAACAACTTCATTGTCCCCCATAACTGTGCACATGGTGATGATCAAGGGATCATTGCTCCATAATACAATCTAGGGGAGTGATGATTAGGGTTTATCCTTCCTTGTATATGGGAAGAGGGGTGATGAAACTCAAACAAGGCCAAAATCTCAAGGAAAAAGGTAGTATTTCGACCTCCAACTGATAGGTTTCCCTTCCAACTTGTCTAGGGGTCATGAAAAACAATTCTTCATGGTGATGAAGTTGCGACACTTGAGTACTACACTTGGTAAAGTGTGACACTTAGGTGCGACATTTGGTAGTGCGACACTTAGGTGTGACATTTGGTAGTGCGACACTTTGGTGTGTAACACAAGGGATCTTCTTTATGCACAGATTTGACTGCTAAAGTATATGGAGGTGTACATACCCTACTCCCTTTGGATTTGAACTTGTGACCTCCTAAGAGGAAACACATGTTCTTAACCATTAGGCCCACTCAATATGTTAGGAGAGGAATTACACAAATTAGTAGGTAGTTATATGTTAGGAGAGGAATTACACAAATTCAAATTTTTAGAAACTCACTTCTGGTCATTCAATTGACGAAATGAGATTTCACTATGAGAATATTCACTTTGCAACCATTATTCCTTGATAATAAGAACTTGCAATCAACCTTCACTCATCTCTCTATTCCTCATCTTTATAGAGACAAAAACAAGGAAGTACACTGGCTATCAAAAGAAGGATTGTAGATACAATTGGGCACATGGGAAATCATTGATTGCACTTGAGGACACTCTTTTTTTTATCTTCATGAACCTTGATTTTAAATTCATCACTTATAAATAGATTATAGAATAATGAATTTTGGAGTTGTAATTTGTTGTTGGCCCTCGACCAAGTTTTGAGGAAACCTTGGTCAGATTTGGCCCACTTTTGGACTTCGACACGATGGTCGAAGAAGGAGCACCCAGGCAGAGCTGAGATCGTGGATCTCATCGATTTTTAGTGATAAGTGGACCCAGTAAAGGGTCCTCTAGGGTTTTTGTAATGGGTTTATGGGATGTCGGCCCATGGGTTCTCCCCATGTTTGGCCCTATTGTAAGGGTTTGTAAAAGTATAAATAAAGAAGAATGTATTGTAGAAGATTAGTCTAGGATCTAAGTGAAAGTAGTTCGAGTCGCTTTGTGCAAAAGAATGTATGTGCATTAAGGCTATGTGCTCGATATAGAGTTAGCTTTGTGCCCTGATCTAGTTTTGGAAGGAGGATCTGGGGCTCAATGCACAGATCCCATGTCTTATGCGAAGCTCAACTTTTTGGCTTAGTGCACATGAGTAACTGAATGTAAGAGATTAGAGAATAATAAAGAAGCAAAGTGGTTGGTGGATGTAGCCTCACATTGCGGTGAACCACGTAGATCTAGTGTCTCATAGTCTTCTTTGTGCAATGTTGTCTTTGTTGTGTTTTTATTTGTGCTTATATTAGATGTGTAATGGATATGTATATGTTGCTTTAATTCTTTTCTTATGTTAAAATGATAGATCTGATTCAAAGTGCTAAGTGCTAAGTGTTTAAGGTGCATAATATTTGTTGTTACTATGCTAGATCTATCCTTGGGTATGTTTTGCGATGTTAATAAGGTTAATGAACTAATGTATGTCACTTCCTAAGCATTAACATAATACTCTGTGAAGTGTTATTATCACAGATCTGTGTCCCAACCTGGTTACAGACACCTGCGTCCTGTAACCCCCCCTGCTTCTATCTCGGGTGAGACTTTTCCTACTTCGTAGGTGTTGCTGAAAGGGCTGGTAGTCGGGGTTTTGTTGGTGTGCTGTTAAGCTTTGAAACCTAGGTCTTCCCCTGTGCCAACAAATGGTTCCATTGCTGGGACCTGAAATTGTGATTGATAAGAACTGAAGTAAAAAAAAAAAAAAAAGCTCTGTGCGTAGATATGCTGCCGAAGTGCGCAATAATTTACTTGAATTATGAAACTTTGTGCTAAGAAAGTAAGCCAATCTGAAGAAAAAATGTGAGATCCTAAAAGAGGTAAAGCTTTGTTCTTTGGTAAGAGAAAGATAAGTGAAATTTTTTGTGTTGAAAGCATGAATTTAAGTATGTTTAATAGGTTTTTTCCTAGTCTGAAGGCTATGGTGCAGTTGAAAGAAAGAGTTGATTTGAGTAAATTTAATGGAAATGAAGAAATATATGTTATTCCTATGCATAGAAAGAGTTTTTGGACTAATAAGTGGATGCAGGAACCTAGAATATTTGTTGCAGATTGCAAGTCCAACACTATGATCCTAAGGGAAGTGTGTAGTACAGAAAAGGTTGGGGAACATTTAAAAGAAAAAGAGGATTGACATTGTGTTATAATTGCAGAAAACCAAGACATCTTGCTAAGGAATGTCTCGAGGTAGGCCCTATTTGTCTTTGTTGTAAGGTTATTGGTCATAAGGTTGAGGATTGTCCAAGGATTATTGCTAAAGTTGAAGGGATTAACATAAGGCAATAAACCTATGAAGAAAGTCAAGAGACCAAGGACATATTAGAAAGTCATAAAGAGAAAAGGTTAGAGGAAGTTTAGACTACGTTATTACAGTCGAAAGAAATGATGGATGCTCACAAAGATCTTAGTTTACCAGAAATATTGAAAGCAAAAAAATGCATAAGTGCAAGAATGGACGACTTCGACATAGACTATGTCTTGGATGAAGAAACATAAGTCAATATTATGACATAAGAAACTTGGAAAATTTTGGGAAAGGTTACTGTGGTACCTTCGTTGGGAAGGATAGGCTTGTTTAAGGGTAAGATGATAACCCTATGTGGAAGAGTTATTAATGTACCTATTATTGTTCAAGGAACATTGACTGAAGAAGAATTTGAAGTTATTAAGTTTGTTGGGGACAACACCCCTTTCCCACTACTGTTAGGTAAGACTTGGATTGAGGAGGATCAGATCAGAAGGAAAGAAGAGGAAGAAGCTACAGAAAAGAAAAAGAAAGAACTAATGGATTTCATATCTAGAAAAATAGACTGACTAATAGAAGCATGAGAGGATAAGTCGAAGCAACAAAGAAAAGTAACAATGTAGGAGAGACAAACAGTCATAGAATTAGCTATCAAGGTTGACAGAATGAAAGAAGAATTGAAGGACCTATCTATTCAAGAAAGAAGTATGCCCACTTATGAAGTGTTAATAAAAGAGATATTAGCTGCAGACCCTTTAAGGCCACCTCAACATTGCGAAGCCACTACACTAGGGGAAGATAAGAATAAAAATGGAAAGAGGATTCTAGAGATAGTGAGAGAGACTCAGATAATAGGAAAGAAGGCAAGGAATCTCAATAAAAAGAAAGCTAAGATGGAAAAGATACAAGAAGCTACAGAGACTAGATGGAAGACTTCGCAGACTAGAACCTCGCAGGAGGTAGGTTTGCAGGTTTGAACCTCGTTAGAACAACATGACCGCACAGAATGGGACTTCGCCTTGGTGAAGCTAGATGGTCGTTGGAGGTGCCTCGACCGATAGAATGACACCCCATAATGGTTGGAAAATGAATTTATGGGATGATGGACCACTTTTGGACGTTGAGACTGTTCCATAACCGATATATTTACATTAATGGAAGCATCTCTCGGGCATTGGAAGATCCATTACAATGCCCCTCTTATTTAACTAGTTGGTCACTATGCTAGGACCAATTTTTGCTACCTGTGATTGACTAAGATAAACAAAGAATTGTCCAAGTGTCAAGATATCTGAAACTGGACCTCGCTTGTTCATTTGTCTACCCCATCATCTGTTTTCCTACCCCACTTGTTTGTTAAAAACTAGAACGTCGGGCGAACCTAGTGAATTGGAGAAGTCTGTCGAGGAAGCCCTTAAGAAGCTAATGGTTGACAGACCAATATCTGAATTTGTCCAGGCGTCGTCAACTAGGGGACTGCAGCCTTCCCCTTCGACCGGACAACGCTTTGGTCGTGTCAACCCCATGACTGAACATCGAAGTAAGCACCGTGACAATCTGGCTAATGCGAAGCAGATCCCGTCGATCCTACATGAATACATTCCACCTTTGGTTGGCGTTGTTAACTGTGACAAAATCCCTCATGAATTTGAGTACGCCATGTTCACTGCATACATTGTGAAAGGAATCTACGTAGTCCGGAGTCAGTTAGGACAGATCCTGTTGTTGAAGAACAACGACTTCAACTTAGGAGACATGAAGAACTATGCTATGTTAGCTCCCCACCGCTACTTGACGAAGTCAACTGGAAAGAAGCCTCGCCTCATCTCACAACCATGGATTAAGGGGTTGGCACAGTCCATCGTGTTGAATGTGATGAAGATATCACATTTTGGCCGCCACCAGGACGTTAACACTTGCATTAAAATCCTCCTGTTGTGCTATCATGGTGGATACCTATGGCTCGACAAAAGGATTACTGTGGATCCGACCTTGATCCACTGGATCATAGGCTTAAGTGTGAAAGGTCCCGACCCTCAACAATTTTATCCAGGGAAGGCCTCGGACCGTTTCCTAGCGCAACACATCAAGGAATCTTAGGGAGAAGTAGAGAAAGGAAAGCGAGGTTACAAGGTATCCTCTATATAGGATGGCACAGTGTGCCTTGCTTGCCAACTTCTAGCTGGCAAGCTCATGAGGAAGAACCACTCCACATAGGTCATCGGGTTCATGGTGGACCTCGCAGAAAAATGTGTGAAAGGCATGCAGATGAAATGGGAAAACTGTTGGACACACCTACGACACTTAGAGGGGGGGTGAATGAGTGTGGGGCTCTTTTTCCCAAAACTTTCCTCTTGCACAAAAACTCATCAATTAACATTCAACATTTATTCATTACCCATTGTTGTCATTTATAACCAGTTATATGTGAGCACATATCAACAACATATATCAACAATATATCATCAACAAGTCATCACCACAATGAACACA
>SNQJ01S0002016.1:336023-351963 GCA_010110895.2 Picea sitchensis | reverse complement strand
GTGCATCTACCAACATGCCAAACAATGTGCATCTATCAATATGCTAAACAAATACCATCCATAAGTGTACCATCATACATCATTACTTGCACCAAGCAAGTATATCAACCATGCGTCAATAAGCTAAGATTCCCCAATGATGTTCAAAATGACTATCAATCTACATGTCTCAATGTGTAGCCCATCCACATGAAAAATGCATGCACCATGATATCCAACAAAAACTACCTTGTCAATGATCTATAGAAGGATTGTCGCAAAGCCCAGGACTTGGGATATGAATTCCATTGCAGTTGGATGAAATTTTTTATCGCATTTGTTGCTTGGAAAATGCCTGAAGGAGCCACCTTCCTAGAGTTTGAACTCATGGAGCCGTTGGCCGCTCGTTTTTCAACCTTGTATTATACCAACAACATGACGAAGCAGTGGCAGTCCAATGTTGTGTTTCATGCATACTATCAGCAATTGAAGGTTTCCATCGAATCATTTCCGTGCATGATACCACACACCTTGCACCAGTACCAACCAATAGAAAATTTCTGCGCCGATCCTCATTTCATCTAAATCACTACGTGCAGAGATGAGAAATAGGAAGAATTGCAGTTGTACTACAAACTGACAGATGAAGACATGGATCATATTACAAAGGAATGGCTGGAGGAATTTATTGTACCTTTTCGTTGGTGTAGAATTATCCGACACTGACACCATAGGAATCCCCATAGTTACTTGATTTGAACATGTCAGACAGTCTAGTGGGATGAAGAAGAAGAAGAAGTAGGAGGAAGTCCAGGATATAGAGAGCAATGAGGAGGACAACACTTTTGAAGATAAAGTCTGGATCACCCGGAGGAGGAGGAGAAGATGAAGCAAAAGGATAGGAAGGAGGATATGAAAGAGAAGAAGAACAAGGAGGAGGAGAAGCTACACCATCGAAAGATCCCCCTGTTGGGATAGTCACACTACAGAAGAGGAAGGTTTCTCTGAAGAAACCCTCAACAAGGAAGAAGATGCGAGCTAATAAGCCCCAGTTAGAGGGCACACTCACTAAGGACGACATCATTCTGGTATGCAAAGCCATGGAGGATGCATCTGATGACATATTCCAGAGATATGGACAAAAGAAAGAGGAGTTATATGGAAGAATTAAGAGAAGTGTGGCAAGTTGTTCGCTTGGTCCGCGCAGTACCTATTGTGCCTTCCTCGTCGTAGATTGTAGAATTGGGGTATGAACTAGCCTAATTGAGAAGACTTGCGGATGTAATAGAAGCCCGGTTCTAGAGAGTCTAGGAAGATAAGGAGAAGGTTACAGAAGCCTTGAAACAGGAGAAATACGAAGTCTTAGCACAATTATGAGTAGTGCAGGACAATGTAACTTCCCATGAAAATCAGAAAGCAGAGCTTCAGGTGAAGGTTCAGGAGGGAAAATCCCAGCTACAGAGGGAAAAGGAGCAGTTGCTCATAGAGAGGGCTATGGTCAAAGAAGCGGTAAGTAAATCATGTCACTCTGTACCAGGCTTGGTATAGGAGGACAAGGATCCAGTCGAAGCTCAAGTAGTGAATCTCGCTGAGACCCTCCATCACCTTCAGGCTAGGATAACAGAATTGGAAGCCTAGACAGTCCCAAGCACCCTGTAGGAGGTGTATGACCAGAGGGAGGAGACCACTAAGAAAAAAATTTTAATCATAAGAGCCCTCGCCTCGAAACATAAACAACAAAGTGATATGAGCACCTAGACATATGAACACCTCATCGAGGATCCAGAAGTGAAGAAGGTAGAAGTGCAGTTATAGGAGGCGCAAAAACAAGCATTTTCCGTGCAGGCGCAGATGAAGCTGTTCACCATGGTAGAAATAATGAAGAGATCCCAGGAGTAGCGCATAGTACAACAACAAATCACTGCCCTCTAGGGTAAGGTAATGGAAGTCACGCAGGAGCAACAACCTATGCAGGATGAAGCCTGCAAGGTGTTCGAAGAAATTGATGGAAAAGGCTTGCAACTAGATCAAGTGGTTGCAACAGTAGAACAATGCCTGAAAGGGCCACAGAGTATATGGTCTAGAAGCTCGCTGACTAGGAGGCTCAGGTGAAGTAGCAAGTTGAGGCAACTCGAGTTAAGATCGAGGCCTTGAAAGCAACATTCTCTAGACCATAGTGACTCGGAACGAGTCACAACTGAGTGTTAGGGGCCTATTGGCCCTTGACCAAGTTTTGAGGAAACCTTAGTCATATTTGGCCCACTTTTGGACTTCGACACAATGGTCTAAGAAGGAGTGCCCAGGCGGAGCTAAGATCGTAGATCTCACTGATTTTTAGGGATAAGTGGACCCAGTAAAGGGTCCTCTAGGAATTTTGTAATGGGTTTATGGGATGTCGGCCCATGGGTTCTCCCCATGTTTGGCCCTATTGTAAGGATTTGTAAAATTATAAATAAAGAAGAATGTATTGTAGAAGTAGTAGTCTGAGAGATAAGTACAAGTAGTTTGAGTTTCTTTGTGAAAAATAATGTATGTGCATTAAGGCTGTGTTCTCGATAGAGATTTGGCTCTATACCCTGACCTAGTTTTGGAAGGAGGATCTTGGGCTCAGTGTGTAGATCTCTTGTCTTATGCAAAGCTCAACTCTGTGGATTAGTGCACAGGAGTAACTGAATGTAAGATATTAGCGAATAATAAAGAAGAGAAACAATTGTTGGATGTAGACCCACACTGGGGTGAACCACATAGATCTAGTGTCTCATGGTCTTCTTTGTGCAATGTTGTCTCTTTTGTGTTTTTCTTTGTTCTTAGATTAGATGTGTAATGGATATGTATATGTTTCTTTAATGCTTTTCTTATGTTAAAATGCTAGATCTGATTCAAAGTGCTTAGTGCTAAGTGTTTAAGGTGCATAATATTTTTTGTTACTATCCTAGATATATCCTTGGGTATGTTTTGCAATGTTAATAAGGTTAATGGACTAATGTATGTCACTTCCTAAGTGTTAACAAAATACTTTGCGAAGTGTTATTATCACAAATCTGTGTCTCAGCCTGGTTACAGACACCTGTCTCCTGTAATCCCCGCTGCTTCTACCTCGAGTGAGAATTTGCTTGCTTCGAAGGTGTTGCTGAAAGGGCCGGTAGTCGGGGTTTTGTTGGTGTGTTGTTAAGCGTTGAACCTTGGGTCTGCCCCTATGCCAACATTTGTTGAATGATTGCTGTAATTTTAATTTTCAGAAATACTGAAGCTGAACTTTTTGTGAGTTTTTTTGTAAAAGAAAATCAAGTTGGGGCTACAAGAGGGATTTTTTTTTTTTATGTAACTAGATGCCGATGAACAATATCTATATTATTTATAGTGTAATTTTGTTACTCTTAATAAAATTACTTCACCTTTTTTCTAGGGAAAAAAGGTAGTTGTATCTCATGTATGATGTAATTATGAATAATGTGCATGTATTATATAAATTAGATTACTAATACATACCAATTAGATTACTATTATGATTATTATTTTATATTATATATGATGAATGTATATTTATTTTAATAAATGGATTATTTATATGTATGTTGATTATTTATATGTGTGTTCATTCTATGTTTTTTTAATGTATGTATTAATATTTTGTGTGTGTGTGTGTGAAATTATATATTTTTGTTTATATGTGGATTATGTGTGTGTTATTGTTATACAAACTTGAGGGTTAGTTAAGTGTTCATGTGATAGATGTGAAATCTCTCCCTCGGTGTTGAGTTGGAGAGGTCACAAGTTTCAGTATCTTGATCAACTAGAGTAAGGCTCCACTAGAGTAGATCCATCTTAATTCCGAATCTATCATGTTCCTGGAGGGATCAAACACTTCGAGGTACAAACCTTTCCTCAAGTTTTTTCAATCTAAAAAACATTTTTACCTCGAGTGACTTGATCCCTCTCGCGCATGATAGATCCAGAGTTAATATGGATCTATGTTGGTTCTTTATATATATATATATATATGATGATGATGATGATGATGATGATTGACGTGCATTGAGACCAATTGGTCTATCAGACCTTAAGAAGGTAATATATTAGTTCAATTTCTTTAAAATTGTATTTCTATGCTAAAAAAGCATTGAGAGAAGCGTTCAATATCACTGTAGTTTTGATGACTTAGGAGGTTAGGAAGGTCGGTAATGTGGAAGATATTTTTAAATTGAGATCTAACATGGGTTTAGGTAGGGAAATCAAAGATGAAGTGTTTTTCATCTTCTACCCACATGGTGTCACAAAGGTGGCAGGTTCTCTCATCCCGTGTTGTTTTGGGGGTTGTCTAATGCCCAATTTCACTATGTAGCTCATGCGAGTTTGTTGTTATTTTAGCAATGCTGATTTTCTTCTTTGCACTTTTCAAATATGAGAGGTAATTTTGATCTTCTAAATTAGGGTTGACCACCTCCTTGTAGTATCTTAATTTCCTTTTATCCACTAATTCTTTATCACACCGCATATTCTCCTTAAATTTATAAGTGATAATATTTTTAATATTATCGATATTGTGCATGATGGATTCTTCTTATATTCCCCAATGATTTAGCCAAGATTTGGCATCTTTATGCCATCCCCACTTGAGCCATTGGTGATTTTGGCTAGAGTTTGAAGAAATTTTGTAGAGCCTCTTGTCATCCATGTTGCTTATATTGTTCTTGTACGTTAGGTATATAATCACAACAATTCTCTTAATGGGGGAAATACTTTCTTCTATGAGGAGGATAGGATAGGGTGTACTGCCCTTAATTTTGAGATTATAAGTTATACAAATATTTTGGATCTGTTCTATTTTCTCTAGGATTATCTAGATATACTGCAACCCCAAACTTCACATCCATATAAGATAATTGGAGTGAAAAGAGTGTGAGAGGAGTATTTTATTTATTTATTTTTATCCTGAAGCCAAAGGTCTGTTGATTTACAATTGTTTTCGAGTCCATAATAAGATTTCCACCCTCCTTTTATCCCTTTTTCAATGATATAGTTCCAATTGATCTTGTGGTGGATATCTATTCCAAGATACTTGTATGAATGATCTAGGAGAATCTCGGTGGTCACCCACCTTGTCCAACTGGCTCAAAACAAGTTTTTGGTAAATTACTATTTTTAGCAACTTTTCAGTTCCTGAACTTCCAGGGCCATTTTGAGGGCCTAAATGATTCTTTTTCATGATTAGGAACCTCAATTGAAAATAAAGGCTCTAAGTGAGCCCCCTTAATAAATATCCTCGTCAATACCTTTCCAACAAGCTCTCGTTCGCCCAAAACGAATATTTTATGCAAAAGTTACGACGTCGAGAAGTTAATGTACTAACTTACCCCAACGAGGCCCACATGAGTTTTGGTGCTTCATCTCCTAGGGTTAGGTTTTTGGATGTATAGGGTTTTGTAATTCATGTTGATTGAAAAAATGCCTCCAGAGCCTCATTGTACTCTTATTCTTGTGAATGAGCATAGCCGTCACATCTCTTCTATAAGCTGCCACGATTTTAGAAAGCTTGTTTTCAGTATGCATTTTACAGTTTTCAGCATATTTATTATTTAATATAAGCCAATTTTTATTGTATCTATGTTACTGTTCACTGTGTCTCTGTGTTAATATTATAAATTTGTGGTTTCATTTAGTTCCAGTCATAAATCCATATCAGTGGTATCAAAGCGGTCTGCTCCTTGTCATTTTTTTAATGCATGTCTCTGACGCGGTTAGGGTATAGAGAGTTGGGTCTCGAGATTTTTTATCTTGAGGAAAAATGCTCTCGCACACCCAAAAAAATATCCATGGAATTAAAAAATAAAKACGACAGGATAAGAGATCCTTTCAAAATGTTGCTCGAGGAAGCCCATGAGTGACATAGGAATGAGATGATGAACAACTTTGCACAAATCCTTTGACCGATGCTGACAAGCGACACATCCACCTCAAGTGGAGGTGCCACCCCCTTCAAGATACATATCAATTTTTGTATTCCTATATTTGAAGGTCAAATAGATGCCGATGCCATAGATAAATGGTTAAACCTTCTGGAAGGGCATTTTTCTATCCACAACTCTTTTGATAGAGAAAATATTACATTTGCGCTCCTTAAGGTCATCCCCCATGTCAAGTATTGGTGGGTGAATTTATGTGAGAAAAAGGAAATAGAGGGTTCAACATTATTTACAAGTGCACCCACTTGAGGTTCCTTCAAGGATTCTATTATGGAATGATACTACCCTATTGGAAGTAATAACGACTTGTATACAATATGGACCACACTACGACATGAAAGATACCAAACAATGCCTAAGTTCACTAATGTGTTCCATACCTTGCGCACCAAGCTGGGTATCAAATATTAAGAGTGGCATCTAGTGCTCAAGTACCACGATGGCCTGCATATATGCATTTATACAAAAATGGATTTTTTGGACATCTCATCCTTGGGCGCGACCTATTGATATGCATTCAAAATAGATAAGAAGATGAAACAAAAGACACGAAAGTTTGGGTCTAGAAACCCCTCACAAAAAAAACATAGAAAGGGAAGCCCCAACCCACAGAACAAAGGATAGAGCAAAGATGGGAAACCTCAAGACAACCAGTCCAAGTTGTAAGCAAAGAAGGACACTGGGAAGACAAAGAAAGATACTAGGAAGTTGTGCCACTTCCATAAGAGCGCCTAGCATAACACTGTTGATTGCCTCTCAAAGAAGTCATTGGTGGCTAAGGTAAAATCCTATAAATCAAATGTGGGTTTCAACTCTGAGTAAAAACTAGAAAAGGGGAGATGGATCATTGACACTGAACCCAATGCCACTGTTGCTACCACCAAGATCCATCTCGATGACCCTAATGAGCTAGAGGAAGGAGAACACCTCTTTCATTCACGTATTTGGGTAAAAGGACCTCAGATGCACTTCATTGTTGATAGAAGTAGCTAGAAGAACATAATTTAAGTAGAGGTCCTCACGCATCTATCCCTGTCGACAATGACACACTCGCAATCCTACACCATCAGATGTCTCCATCAAGGAAGCGATCTTCACGTCAACGAACTGTGTCGCTTATCGTATGGAATCACGCCAATCAAATATCAGGTATTGTGATGCAGGAGAATCACCATCATCATTAATGAGGAAAGGTGGAATATGACTCAACGTCCAATGCAACACACTTAACTAGTTTGGTTTCTAGGGAGGCCACATCACTTTAAATTTTGAAAGAATTGTAATTAAAGATCCCATGAGATATTGAAGCTATATCCATTGTATGTTATTCAATAGATTGTATTTGCCTTTAATGTTTGTAGGAATGTACATATTTTGAGTGTCGACTCATATCTGGGTTGTAATATTTCATTTATTGTAATAATCCCAGTGGTAGGATTCTTTAATTATGATATGAAAGCACTAGTATAGTTTGGAGGGAAGGCTCAAGAAGGCCGTCATGTATAAATAAATGTAATATATGCTCAAATGAGGTTGTTAGTAATTGTTGAAAGAAGAAGTTGAAATATACAGAGAGCTATTGAACTCCTTGTAAATATTTGTTGAAGGAATATAAAAGAAGAGAGAATTGCTTTCTGATTTCTAAGCTTACTTGTCTCTGAGTAATTGGGTAAATGATGTGTTATTATTTTTTTTGTTTTATGTGTGTGTATGCATCTAAATGGCTCGTTGAATTAATCCTTAATGTTTATTTAAGTTTCAATTGTTTCTCTTCTGAAATCTCAGTGCAAGGAGTGCACAATGATCACACAAGGAGTGTGAAGGCCAAATTGTTAAAGGTTTAGAAGATCAGGAGATATTCTATAAGTTTATGTAGAGTGAGTGAAAGGAGTGAGCCTATACTCGTAGGAGTATAAAATCTCAGAGAGGAGACTGGTGCAAGGAGTGCACAGTGTCAACACTTAGTTAAAGTGTTGAAGATTCTCATATGAGAGATAATGCAAAGAGTGCGCAAGAGACTTATTTAAGTCCCAAGGTCAAGAGGGAGGCACAATGTGTGATCAAAGATCCGAGTATTTTTGACAGAAAATATAAGGAGGGAAGTGCAAGGTGTGCACTGAAATCTAGGTCCTTGAAGTGAAAAATCTTAAGGAATATAAATTTATTTGTTCCAAGGTGGATGTACAATATCTGTTTGGGAGAAGTTATAACCCCGCACAACTATTGGATCTAGGTAAGAAGCATGGACGATAACCCTTAAGTCCTTTGGACTTTGCTGCTTTGATAGTTTTTAGTTTTGTGTTTTGAAAGAGGCAAAAGCCCCGAAGACCCAAAGCCCTGGAGTAAATCTACATTATAGATTATATGGAGAACCACAAGTTGTCGGATCCTTGAGTGGTTTGGTGATTCGACATTATAGGAAAATTTAACTGTTGTTGCGCATGGTGAATAATTCCACCAAGTCCTAAATTCCAAAGTAAATATGGACCGTTGGTCGTTAGGGTAACATTTCCACATATTAGAGAGCATTCGAAAGTCTGGAAATTGAGAGTATCATGGGTGAAAAGTGTTAAGGTGTGAAAAGGCCTGAAGTTCTAAAGCTCATTGTTAATCCATGTCATTCATTATCGAGGACACCTGGACCGTGGATCCCTACCCTTTGCCACTTCAACATTCAACGGTTCATGAGTCTAATGGTGATTAGGAGCTACAAGTCATGAAGCCCGGAGTTTCGAAGTAGATCACAGTCACTGGATTTTTGGGAAGTGTGTTCCATTGATCCATGAGCCCTCCTGGAATTCGCCAATTCAACATTTGGAAGATTTGGAAGTTGTTGTGGTTAGAACTCCCAAAGCCCGAAGTGCTAAAGCGCTAGTCCAAGAATTCGCTAGTTTGACATTCATAGGATTTGAGACGTATTGTGGGAAAATCCTCTGAAGCCTAGAGTTCCAGAGTTCTGAAATTGCATCTTTCAAAATGTTAAGCACTAGTTTTTGGCCAAGTTCACGTGAAGACTCCGTTGGAGTAAAATGACCCTTGCAAACCCAAATTTTCACAGGGAAAGGAGAGAAGGACCTGTGAAAAGAACTATGAGGGTTCTGTGGGGACCCGAGAGCCAATCTGACTCCTGTGTAAATAGATCCTAGACCAGGAGGTCGCACAAGCCCCATAGGGGGTTTACATCAAGTGGTATTAGAGAAGGCGGGAATAAGCTCTATGAAAGGAAAATTTAGAATCATGCCACCAAGAAGATGCAGGGATAGACGTGTGGCCAATGCAGCCATAAAGGAAGAAAGGAGAAAACTTCGTGTGAGGTTGGATGCCATGGAAAAAACACAAAGGAGAGAACCAGAGACTGGTGATGTCAACAAAGATAAAAGTGAAGATATAGAAGCAGAAGAAGAAGTTGCAGGAGAACAAGCAACAAAGGAGCGATTGTTGAGAGTTGTTATCAAGTTGGGAGCCAGAGAAAAAATGGAAGTCCCAATGTATGAAGGTAATTTGAATGTGTAAGAACTGCTTGAATGGATAAGTGATTTAGACAAGTACTTTGACTACGAGGATATTGATGATGAGAAGAAGGTAAAGCATGCAATGACCGAGTTGAAGGGACATGCAAATTTATGGTGGGATGAGTTGCAAGTTGATAGAAGGAGGAAAGTTAAGACCAAGATTAAGAATTGGGATAGAATGGTAGCTAAGCTCAAGGATAAATTCATACCCAAGGATTATCGACTGAATATGTTCAGAAAGTTTCAAAATCTGAGACAGAAAGGTCTATTGGTCACAGAGTATACTAAATAATTTTATAAGATGAATATAAGGGCAGGACATAGGGAGAATGATGAAGAGAAAGTTGTTAGGTCTATAAATGGATTGATGTATGAATTCTAGGATGAGATTAGTATGATGATGATGAGGACTGTAGAAGATGCTTATCAGGGATCCCTGAAGGTAGAAGAGAAATTGGCAAGGAAGAAGAATCATAGGAATAGGGGAAATAATCCTAGCACAAGAGAAGGAACCACCAGTGAGAAGTTCCAAGAATCCAGGAAAGAAACTAGAGGATTTAACAGTCAGAGAGAGAGAGGGGGAATTTCTAGAGGAGGATACTCTAGAGGAAGGAATCCTTTTCCAAGAGGTAGAGGAAGAGGCAGAGGAGGAGATGTGAAGTGTTATGCTTGTGGGAAAACAAGGCACATGTCTTGGGAATGTATTGAAAAGAAGAATGCATGAGTTAGAGGAGCTCACATTTATTAGGAATAGTAGAGGATTGTGGAGACAAAGATGAAGGAAGAAGCAACTGAAGAAGGAAGATCCCTCATGATGAGGAAAGATCTTGTAAAGCCAAAAAAATAGGTATGAGAACCAGGTCAGAGAAACAGTTTGTTCAGAATTGCTTGCAAAACTAAAGAGAGATTATTCAAGGTGATAATACATAGTGGGAGTATTGACAACTTGGTATCCATGGAGATGGTGGAAAAGTTGAATTTGGAGACGATAAAACATCTAAGTCCCTACAGGGTGTTGTGGTTGTAGAAAGGACATCAAATCATGGTAAGTAGACAGTGTAAAGTTGTGTTTAAAATAGGTAGTTATAAGGATGAAGTTTTATGTGATGTCATACCCATGGATGTTCATCATGTTTTGTTGGGCAGACCATAGAAATATGATAAGAAATTCATAAATGATGGGAGGAAGAATACTTATACCCTTGAAAAAAATGGGTGTAAGCATATGTTGTTGTCACTAGAGGATAAGGGAGTTAAGGAGGAGGCTAGTTTGAGCATACTTTTCATGAATGTGAAGGAATTATTGAAGGAAGAAGAAGATCCCCAGTGTTGTATTTTGAGGATAAGAGATATCAATATATCTCCCGGAATGAGTTTCACAGGTGCTCTTAATTGTGAGGAAATGATGTAGGAGGCATCCAGGGAAGAGGCCAAGGGGTCAAATGTTTTTAAAAATAACAGTTTGTGTGTGGTGGCAGATGCAACCGAAGGATGGTAATTAGAGACTATCAAAGAAAAGGAGAGTGGACAGAATCCAAGTTTTTTTCAAAAGGAAAACAAATAAGAGGAGGAACACACAATTGTAAGCCAAAGAGATATCCAAGAGGAGAATTTAGGTTCTGTACTCACTCAATAGGAGAAGGAGTCAGAGATGTTGGAGGATTGGTTAAACCATATGAAGATAGAGGAAGACTACCAGAGGGATGCTATCGTGAATAATAGTAAAGGAGACCTTTAGGAAGGTGAAGGTCCTAAGGAAATAAATAAGAAGGAGAAGCAAGAAGTGGGTAACAAAAACAACTTACAACAAATTAATTGTCAGGAGAGTAAAAGAGAGTTGCATCAAAAGAGCTAGTTAAGGGATAGAATGGACAAGGAAAATATGGAGTTGAGAGGTTTGGTAAAAGGTCATCCAAGGAGATAAGAGAATACTATGGAGGTAAGATCAATAAATATCTTCAACATATGATTTGGAGACCAGGAGAAAAGCCTGCAACCATAGGAGAAAAACAACGAGAACAACAATAGAAAGGAAGAGAAGCAAATGGACAACTCCGAGTCAAAATTTGGGACCCTAAAGGATCTCAAAAATAGAAATAGAGCCAGGAGCATCACCATCATCATTAATGAGGCAAGGTGAAAGATGACTCATCGTCCAATGTAGCACACTTAACTGGTTTGGATTCTAAGGAGGGCACGCCACTTTAAATCTTGAAATCCTTGTAATTAAAGATCCCATGAGATCTTGAAGCTAGAGCCATAGTATGTGCTCCAGGAGATTGTATTCGACTTTAATGTTTGTAGGATTGTACAGTTTTTGAGCATCGACTCATATCTAGGTTGTAATATTTCATTTATTGTAATAATCCTAGTGGTAGGATGCTTTAATTATGATATGAAATAACTAGGATAGTCTGGAGGGAAGGATCAAGAATCCCCCTCATGTATAAATCAATGTAATCTATGCCCAAATGAGGTTGTTAGTAATTGTTGAAATCATAATGTGAAAGCTGTAGAGAGTTGTTGAACTCCTTATAAATATTTGTTGGAGGAATATAGAAGAAGATATGTTTTCTTTCATATTTTTTAGCTTACTTGTCTCCGAGTAACTGGGTAAATGTTGTTTTTTTAGTTGTTACCCATGATTTTGGTCATCATGATGGTGTATTAATGATGGTGTACTCAGGCTCTTCATAAGAACTTTCTCTTGAGAAAAGTTACTTTCATCTCTTCCCAAAAAACTCACTTTTGAAGAAGGTTCGTAGGCTGCTGATATATTAGGGTGCGAGAATGACCCATTGTCATAGGCTGCCTTAAGCCAGGGTGCAAACTTCTCACACTGTGTTGAATAGCTAGGGTGCAAACTTGTTCTAAAGCATGGAAGAAGATGAATTCTCAATGTTTCTAGAAGGGAATCTTCTAGAAGAATGGGTTGGCATTCGAATGGTTATCCTTGTACTGGATTCCCTGATATTGTGGGATCATTCTTATCCAAGTAACCATCTCATTCTCTCTTATATATTGAGGGAATTCTCATGGAAAAGGTTAAGCAAGATTCATTGGAGAATTGGTGAAAGAATTGTGTGAAGGACTTAGCTTGAATAGTAGCTTGGAGACTCTAGTAAGTCTATCAAAAGGATTTGATCTTCTTCATACAAGGATTGAGAAAGTTTGTGTTGGATCCAAGAGCCATCGAAAGGAAGCTTGCGGCATCAAGGCGATCAGGTTGTAATCTTTACTTTCCATTAATATGATACAATGGCATGTCCCTTTCCCATAAAGCTATTCTCACTTTATTGTGTAATTCCTTTATCATACACATAAGTTGATGGTTGAATATATTTTGCTATCTTCACTTTGGTTGGTTTGTGTTGTCTTGGTCTTGACCTCACGAGAGCACTGGAGCGAAGCGGGAGAAATAGAGACCCTAGGAAGCAATATAAAGGTATGTTAATTGTTCCTTCCTGCTAGCTTATTCAATGGTCAAAACTTAGGGAAAGAGTCATGTCCTGTCCTGTTTTTTTCTAGATCCAGGTGGATCTAGGGAGATCTGTTATTGTCCGCACCTACCGATTAGTCCAATAAAAAAATTGGCGACTCCACTAGGGAGATAACCCATTTTCTTGTGGTTTTTGGTATTTTTCCTTGGCCATTTGCTCTTGTCTTATCCTTCTCCTTTCATATCAATCTCTGAGTCTTTAGGATACCCTGATAGACCCTCTGGGTCCAAAGGCCTCTTCAAATTTTGTGTCATTTTCCAAAAATTTGACTAAGTTCAAACATTCTCGCACTGCACTTCACTATAGCCTGCGAGAATCTATAGAGTTTGCATCCTGCCTTTAGGTTCAGTGCGAGGTTCTTGCACTCTGCTCAAGGGCCACCTGCGAGAATCACTAATTCTCGCACTGTGTAATATTGCCAGCCTGCGAACTCATTTTTTCAAACTTTTGGATTTGAGTTTTGGCATATTCAACTACTCAGATCAGTCTAGGTGCCTCATAAGAGTTTCTTGGACCATTGATTGGTGTCTTTCTTGTCTTCATTTTAATGCATGAACAATCTTAGGATTTCAAAGGCTCTTCTTTTCACTTCTATCTTGACTTTCATTTCTTGAATTTTCTTGGCATAACCATACTCTCTGATTTCAGAATCTGAGTGTGCTTGTTTGGTTAAGGACCGATGATGGGTTGAAAGTTGAGTTTCTTGGTCTTTATCATTTGCTTATTGTTTGAAAGATCATTTTTCTTATGCAATTGAAAATACTATATTGGTTTGCTTCTTATTTTTTTTTTCATTGAAAGAGTGGTTTGGGTTTTTATCATTGCTTGTTCATTGGTTTTTGGTTTTCTACACTCTCAACATCAGGGTGTAGGTCCTTTTTGGAAAGTGAACAAAATTTTTTCTTTCAAAAATCATTTTTGTTTTCGAAAACATTGAAAATCAATTGTTGAAATTATTGAAAAAGGAACAATAGAGAATTGTTATTGATGCGTGATTTGTTGCATTTGCATTTTAAAGGAAATTGTGTTTTGTGGTTCAAAGCTTTGATCCAGAAAACTTCTCTCTCCCTCCCATACATAGGATTCATTGAACGAAAATCGATATATTTTTCATTCTCATCCATGCATCGTTGGGTCAGAGTCATACAACATAAGTTTCATCTCCGTTTTCTTTGAGTAAACAACAACTCTTAATAACAACGCGCAATTGTAAAATTTATTTAGTAATGCTTTTCTAGGGCTCTATTACGCCAACATCTAGCTAGGCTAGCGCTTTGGAGTAGGAAGAGAGATACACTCTCCAAAGCACAAAACACACAATAGCATCTTGTGTTAGGAAGTGTTAAATTCCATTTGCAACATCTTGTCCTGGGAAGCCCTTCTCACACAAGGTTCAAGCATGAGGTCGCATTGGTATTGGCAGAGTTACTCACCCTGCTTTGTTGATATCAGTGTAGATATTGCATGTATTACGGGGATCACTCAGAGGTATACCCACAATGATGAGTGGAATCCTTTTGAGTTGATTTCGGGCTAGATACCCTACCCTTGCATGTGGATCGGACTGTCGACTGTCCCCCCAGGATTTATTGTTGTTGGTGGTAACCTTAGTGGCCTATCTTTATAGGTTCTTACATGAGGTGACTGTGAAGGGGAAAGTCTTCACGGTACCTGAAATTGACGTTGACCAAACGCAATCGGGCCCCTTGGAGGGTATACCCACGATTATGTGTGGGAGCTTGCACCAGGGTGTAAGTCTGTTAAGCAGGTTGTCTGCGTAAATTTTCCACCCTAGCCCAGCCCCTTCTTGTCTCGTTGTTGTGACATTGGATTTCATCACCAACTAGTAACTTCAGAATTAGAAGGTCTTGTTTGCTTGGTGTTGCTTCCTAGATTTTGTTTACTAGCGCGTGTTGTTTGTTTCTCAAAGTTGACCACAATATTTTCTTCGTGAAGTTTGTCACTCGTTTACAATAGCTCCTCCATGTTGTTCATGTAGAATGCAGGGTTTATCTCCAGAGCATCTGGAAGGTTCTCAACCCTTTCCTACAAGTACACCTGAGGGCTCTCCTCGGCAAAGTGAAGTCATAGTCGTCGCCACACCACAAGTGGAATGCACTGACTCTCTTGAGCATTTCCGAATTACAAATACTCGAGAGGACTTTCGACTTCACCCTGATTCTGAGCGACATTTTATGCGACTGAATTCTTTCAGAGAATTAGTTGTTACGTCTTCTGGATCACCAGTTGGACCCTTTCCAGGCATAGAAGGCCAAGATCTCTTTTGGTCTACAGGTGTTTTCCGACGGGACCTTTTTGGTCCAGGTTCACCTGTGATTTCCAAAATTAACCCACCTATTGTTAGAAAAAACAGGACCACGGAGCAATAAAATAAAACAAATGTGGAAATAAAACATAGAAGATACACAATACAAGAGAGACATAGATTTACGTGGTTCACCCAGTGTGGGCTACATCCACCAGAGAAATTGTTAGGTCCTTTCTTTATTATTATCTAGCAAAATGAAGGGATACAACCTATAGCAAAACCTGTTGTAACTTCCTCTTCTTTCTCTCACAGTCTCCTCTCTTAGAATACAATACTTTCCAACCTACATAGCCGCAATACATTTCCTTCATAAAAGAGGGTTTCCTTCTAGGGCAAAAAACCCTAACATAATCTCTATCATTAGATTTGCGACCTTATAATGAATGGTCTGGATTTACAATGAAATTACAATATACATTTATAAGGCAATTTTTGCTTCGGGGACTTCACCTCCAAACCCCCATCGGGGGACACTACCCCCGAAACCCCACTGGGGGCCCGCTTGCCCCCATACCCCCCAGCCGGAGGGATAGCCCCCCCGAACCCCACAGAGGGGGTACCCCTCCCTCTGCACTCCCCCACGTGGAAGAGTGTACATACTTCTAGGGTGTAAATACTTCATGGGGTATAAACATGGCTGAAAGTAAAAGACCTCTA
>SNQJ01S0002016.1:295519-336013 GCA_010110895.2 Picea sitchensis | reverse complement strand
TGTAACTTCCTCTTCTTTCTCTCACAGTCTCCTCTCTCAGAATACAATACTTTCCAACCTACATAGCCGCAATACATTTCCCTCATAAAAGAGGGTTTCCTTCTAGGGCAAAAAACCCTAACATAATCTCTATCGTTAGATCTGTGACCTTATAATGAACGGTCCAGATTTACAATGAAATTACAATATACATTTATAAGGAAATTTTTGCTTTGGGGGCCCGCTTGCCCCCAGACCCCCCAGCCTTGGCGATAGCCCCCTCGGACCCCGCAGAGGGGGTACCCCCCCTCTACACTCCCCCACGTGGAAGAGTGTACATACTTTTGGGGTGTAAATACTTCATGGGGTATAAACACAGCTGAAAGTAAAAGACGTCTAAATCAGGAAGATAATCAGGCTCCATAACCAACACCTATAATTTATGAAATCTCTAGTCCAGAGACAGTACCATTGACTACCGCTTATCACTTTACTATCCCTGCTGAAATGGCCCATCTTACATATACTACGAGTGTTCCAACCGGATTTACTGTGGTTAGTCTTGCTCCCATCAACACACCGCAAACGCCCAACGTCGCTCTGAGACTACCACCTGGATACCATGCATTGAATGCTTCCATTCACACTCTTACGCAAACCCCATCCGTCTCTCCTGGTGTTCCTTCTTCTTCTGGGCACTCTCTTCCCAGTTTTATTCCAACACTCCCTCAATTTCCTTTTGGAGGACCTTCTTTGTCTTCCACTGGAAATCTTAATCCTAGTGGTGCTATTCCGTCATTCACTCCAAATTACCAGATTCTGGTTAGTGGAAAATTTCACCAAGGTGGTATGACTCAACCCCCTTTCAGCGAGAAAATTCCTTTTGGTGCACAAATCCCAATTGGAACACAACCTCCAATTGGAACACCACCTTCGATGGGAGGACCGACCCTGCCTTATGGGAAAAATATCCCTCCGTCATTAGCCCAATATTGGAATTAGTTGATACAACATCCTCCTCAATCGACTGGGGGGTAGCAGTTTCCAACTGCGTCTGTAATACCCCCTAGTGTGCGCCAACCATATCCAGGTTCGTTCAATCCCATTTGGGGGGAGAATGCTCAAACTCAAGCCCCTGTTCCAGGGTACAATCCTATGAGCTACTATCCTCTTCAACCACCACTGAATCTGCTTGGATCTTCACATTATATGTAGACTGCTTATGGTCCTACTGGTTTTCTGACAGGGCTTCCTCCCTAAAGCCACCAGTACCCACAGGTGAATCGATAGTTACCCTTCATAGCCACTTTGGATCTTCTGAATTTGTCAAGGATTTTAAAAGATCCAATTCGTCACTCTCCCCACTGGCCTGCTATCCCAGCCAAGCTACCCTGAGACATTCCCAAATTCGATGGCAAAGTGGGAGAGGACCCAAATAATCACGTTATGACTTTTCACCTCTGGTGTTCATCCAACTTGTTTATGGATGACTCTATTCATTTACGTCTTTTTCAATGAACCCTCACAGGTTCTGCTGTGAAGTGGTATATCGAATTGCCACAAGGTTTCTTCTCTGACTTCAACACCTTAGCTATAGCTTTCCTCACACACTACTAGCTACCGATTTGTTATGACATTGGAACTGAGATTTTGAATTCTTTCAAACAGAACAAGGCCACTCATATATCCGATCACATTCATGAGTGGCGACGACGATGACATCTTATTATCGAACTCCCCGATCAATTGCTGGCAGAATGGTTTACCAAATCGTTTGTGAACGACATTGGTCATGACATTGCCATGGGTGGAGTGGTCATATAAGAGTAGGCTATAAGTCATTCTCAATATCTTGACCTCGTTTACTTGCAAACAGGTACCCTTTATGATTTATTTCTTGATTTACCTCATCCTTCCACTTCCACAACTTCAACTACTCCATCTTCTTCGCATGCAGCTGATGGTGTGATTGGCACTTTCCAGGCCCAACCACATTCCGCCTCAAGCACAAACCCCAAGCCTGCTTCTTCTAATGTCAAAAATGCTCCATATCCTGCCCCTCCCACTGGAAAGACTTATGAGGTAAATGCAGTTCAATCTACCCCAGCCAGTAAAAAAAAATCTAAAAAGGGGAGAGGTAAGAATAAGGAGGGCAAAAATAATTCTCGAGTAGAGCAAACCAAAACTACCCCTGTTGATGATCGGTATAAGCGCAAACCACGATACCCTTGTCTTATCTATGGTGACGCTCACTACACAAAGGATTGTCCACGATGCGCCAAGGTCACTAAGTTCCTTCAAGGAGCTTCAAAACCACCTACACCGGCCGTTTTGTCCCAATGCTTCCCGTCTCAACAATAGGCTCAGTTGGTCATTCATGACCAACCCTCATCTTCGACTACATCCTATGTTTTGATGTGTACTGGAAATTCTAAGAAGAGCAACGTTGCACTCACTACTCGAGACAAATATTATTCTCCCTCTAAAGAGAAGGTTGATGATCTACCTCCTTCCTTGGTACAACCCTCTCCAACGAATCCACCTACCAATGGTCCTCTTCATCTCGAATGACTGAGCCTCGACACAGTTCTACGACCCCCCCCCAAAGGGCATCGTTCAGAAATCAGCTTTCAATCTTTATGCTCGTGTGGCCCAGAACTACAACATTGTTGAAGATCTGGCCCAAGCACCTTCTGTGATGTCAGCCCTTGAAGTCCTTCAAACTTGTCTCGCACAACAGAAGGCACTGTTGAAAGCTAACGATGGAATTGACCCGACGGATACGAATTTAATAATCTTTGACTTGGAAGATCACATTCCAAGGTTACCCCCTTAACTCGCGTTCCAGATCCAAGTGATTGTCTCTGACAAAAACATTTGCCGAACCGTTATTGACGAGGGTGCCTCGACGTGTGTCATGTCTCTTGCTTGCTGGAAAGCCATTGGCTCTCCTTCTTTGAATGAATCCCAGAATACTCTTAAAGCCTTCAATGGCTCTGGTTTTAAGCCGTACGATGTCCTTCCTTCATTTCCTATCACGTTAGAAGGCAAAACGGTCTAAGTCGAAGTGGAAGTCTTTGACGCTCCCCTTGATTATAATCTTCTACTTGGCTGCAGCTGGATTGATTCCATGCGTGCAGTTGTGTCAACCCTTTTCCATGTGGTACGTTTCCCACATCAGGGTAAGGTTGTCATTGTCAACCAACTAGACTTCTTCCATTCCAATACCCGTACTGGAAACGTACCGTTTATCGCTAAAACCCCACTAGGTTATGAGAATGTCAGTGTAGGCCTTCTCAAAGACTCTTCGTTAATGGGTACTTTCCCCATTCCACCGCCCGATGTTCCACACTCGTCTATTGCTTCCATCAACATGATCTCCACCTTGCCTCACAAACTTCCTGCATCTCACAACCCCTGGATAGTACCTGACCTTGGAGATCATCTTCGATTTGGCGACGAAATGCCGTTAAGTCCAGTTGAATCCGCCTATCAAGCCATTCAATCAACAACACCTTCTACTCCTTCTCTTGGTGAGTTGTCTCATGATCCTTTTTGTGTCATTTTTCCCATAGATGAGATGATCATGTCTGTCATGGAGGACACCCCTTGGGACGATGGGCATCATCGTTCCATCCTATTTCTGGAGCAACATACCCTTGAGAACTACCAATGGATTTCAACCCCGTCGACTGTTGTTGTCATCTCGACCGTTCCCGAGTCTGCACACGATGTGTTTTCCGAAGGGAACTTAAGCAATATCTCACCCACTATTCCCCTTGACATATCCGTCAAACCTGGGATTATCGAAAATGTCCATATTGGAGCTTCATGTTCTTTTGATGAAGTCGTCACCTACACATCCCTATTCAAAGAATTTCGTGACATCTTCGCCTGGAGTTACGAAGAAATGTCGGGTATCGACTTTGAGATTGTGATACATGAGATAAAGACATACCTCGACGCTAAACCCGTCCAACAACACCTTCGTCCAGTTCATCCATGTAAAGCAGCTGCTATCAAGCTCGAAGTCAAGAAACTTCTGAAGGTCGGATTTATTTATCCGATGGCTCTCATAGACTGGGTTTCCAATCTTGTCCCGATTGACAAGAAACAAGGCACCATTCGTGCATGTGTTGATTATGGGGATATAAGAAAAGCTTGTCCAAAAGACAACTTTCCTACCCCCTTTGTCGATCAGATTGTCGATGACTACGCTAGAAGTGAAATCTTCTCTCTCATGGATGGTTTCTCCAGATATAATCAAATCAACATTATTCCTGAGGATCAACATAAGACTGCTTTTATTTGTCCTTGGGGTACTTTTGCCTATCGGAAACTTCCTTTCGGTCTCAAGAATGCTAGAGCAACTTTTCAACGTGCTATGTCTTATGCTTTCCATGATATCAAGCACATCGTTCAACCATATTTGGACGATTTACCCACTCATTCAATGCACCAAGTTGATCACCCAAAACACCTCCGAGCCATTTTTGTCCACTGTCGGTTCTACCATATATGTTTGAATCCTCATAAGTGCATTTTTTGCATGGAATCTGACCGTATTCTAGGTTTTATCATTTCACGTCAAGAGATCCGGGTGGATCCTTTAAAGGTTGAGGTGATCCTTAATCTCCCTCCTCCTTCTACACTTCTTCAGTTGTAAAGTTTGCAGGGGAAAGAAAAATTTCTTCGTCGTTTTATCCCAAATTATGCCAAGATCACTCATGGATTTACGCGGATCCTAAAAAAGGATTCAGAGTTCATCTAGGATACCATCACAAACAATGATTTTGAAGCTTTGAAATTGTCCCTAACGCGTGCTCCGCTTTTCTTTCCCCCCGATTACAGTCGCGATTATTTCCTTTATCTTGCTGCCTCGAAGTACACTATTGGTATGGTTCTCGTCCAAGAGGATGATGATAACAATGAACATGTTATTTACTACTTGAGTTGAAGTCTAACGTCTATTGAAATCAAGTATTTAAATGTCAAGAAACTGGCCTTGGCTGCCGTTCAAGCCGTCCAATGCTTCTGGCACTATATCCTCTCGCGCAAGACTACAGTGATTTCTCATTGTAACCCTATGAAACACATTCTGACACGTCAAGTGCTAGGGGGAAAATACTCCAAATGGATTGTCATATTCCAGGAGTTTGACTTGGAATTCGAATGTGCCAAGTCCAAGAAGTCCTTAGTTTTCACTGAGTTGATATGCGACTTTCCCCATTCTGCAATAGAAAATGTAGCAACTGATTCATTACCCGATGAATCTCTTTTCCTTATTAGCACTGATTATCTTTGGTATGGGGATATCATTATATATCTCCAAATCTAGACTTTCTGGCCAACTTTGTATAGTACTGACCGACGTCGCATACACTATGAAGCTTGTCAATACATTATCCTCGGAGATACTCTTTATCATCGGGGGATTGACTCTGTTTTTCGACATTGCCTAACATTCGACGAAGCTGAGAAAGCTCTGAATGAATGCCATTCTGGAGCATGTGGCGGTCATATGTCTGGGTATGCTACTGCCCAGAAGATTTTACGAGCATGGTATTTTTGGCCTTCTTTGTTTAACGACTGGATAATTGTCGTTCAGAAATTCCATGCTTGCCATACCTATAATCAGAAGATACGGTCACATCCCGCTCCTCTTCACCCTGTGGTATCAGTTGGTCCCTTTGCGAAATGGGGCATCAATTTCATGACATGTCACCCTCACTCGGCCAGGGGGCATGGTTACATCATTGTAGCCATCAATTACTTTATGAAATGGGCCGAGGTGATGCCGACATTTGATAACACTGGAAAGACCGCAACTTTATTCATTTTTAATCATGTTATAGCTCATTTTGGTGTTCCCCAAGTTATCGTCAATGATCACGGTAGCCACTTCATAAACTTCATTATGTCCGAACTTACTGAAAAGTTGGGTCTTCACCATGATAACTCAACGCCCTATTACCCACAAGCCAACGACCAAGTCGAAGTGATTAACAAAGTTCTCATAACTATGATCCGACGAACGATAGGGATTCATAAGACAAGTTGGCACACAATGTTATTTTCAGGATTGTGGGCTTACTAGACATCCGTCAAGTCTGCTACTAGGTTTACACCTTTTCGGTTAGTCTATGGTGTGGAAGCTATTCTCCCGATTGAATGCGATATACCCTCTTTAAAACTAGTTGTTGAACTCCTACCAAACACTTTTGATGAGGAAGAACATCTAATGTATCTTATGCAATTAGACGAAACTCGACGCGATGATACCCTAGTTATAGAAGCTCAGAAGAAACATCTCAAGGCCTAATACGACAAACATGTCAAGCCTCACATTTTCTCGGAAGGAGATCTCGTTCTCCTCTATGATCAATATCAAGATATGCTAGGAGCTGGAAAATTTGAAGCCATGTGGCGAGGTCCTTATATCGTTCGACGAGTTTTGGAAAAAGGAGCTTATGAGTTAATAGATTACGATGGTATCCCTTTGAGTGAACCCGGGAATGGGTTGTACTTGAAGAAGTACTATGCATGAAATCATATGTGCACGAGTACTTGTATTTTTATTGTATCATACTTCTTGTGTGTTACTATAGCTTGCTTTTGTCGTTATCTGGTCTCTTCCCTTATGTGACATTGTGTTTTATTTCCAGATGTCGGAGTCTTTGCTACCCTATATTGGCTTCGCTGATGGCGCTAGCCATAGTACTCAGAATCTTTCTTCCACTGCATGGGCAATTTACGCCCCTACAAACGAACTTGTCTCCTTACGAGGTGTGTGTCTCGACCATACAACCAACAACATTGCAAAGTATAGCATCGTTATTGAATTATTGGTTGATGCTATCTTGCTTGGAATCCATCATTTGGTTGTGCGACTCGATTCGCAACTGGTAGTACTACAGTTAAGTAATGTCTACACTATTCAAAGTCCTACTTTGTTACGGGTGTATTTGCAAATTTGCCTCTTGGAATGTTATTTTGATTACATTGAATATCAACATATTCCTAGATGTCTAAATACATTAACAGATGCATTGGCTAACTATGTATTAGACAGACATTTGGATCATTTATAAATCAATCACATCAATTTTCACACAATACAAGGTAAACCGGTAGAAGTCGTCTTTATATATAACGATCAAAAGAGTTTTTTACAAAAAGTTTTGTCCGAAGACTAAAATGTCAAAATCTAAATCTCATATCTTCTACAAAGTGACTTCATGGATGACATTCACGGTAACACACGACTGCCCAAGAAACTCTACGTAGCAGTCTACTCATGGACCCTAACACTCCTACTGTATGATGTTGATCGCGTCATGGAACCTTTTCAAGAGGCATGTCTGGAATATCTGCAGTCAAGCCCTCTAGGTTTTGTTCCAGTACTTGATAATCATCGACATATTGTGGCACTGCCGCTACCCATCCCCGCCGCTGAATGGGAGAAGTACCAGGAGGTCGGTAAGGTCCAACATCTGTGTCATCAACAACGATTTTGTATTTAGTCTTTGGACGAACATATAAAACAAAAAAACATTTGAATATGATAAAAATTCACAAAAACATTTAAAAGGAAAAATTTGTGTACTTCTTACCAAGTTCCCCCCACTGAGCATCCTATGGCAGTACTAAGTTAGGATATCCTCAAAAATCCAACCCAACATAAGCATAATCATCAACCATCAACATCTGAGGTTGAAGCCAGTCAAAGAAGGTATCATCATACTTGATGATCAGTCCAGCTACGTGCCGGGCCATGAGCCGACACCATCTCAGCATTCTTGGATCCCTAGGAGCTGGTAAATTCCACTCAACCTACAGTCTCAGTAATGGAACCCTCTCAAGGAAGAAGGACACTAACAAAGATCTGTACCCAAATTTCTTCAGGTCGCCTCGTCTGCATTTGGTCAACTATCTTTTTATGCTACGAAGCACTGCATCTACCCAATTGAAAACCCGAGGTTCAATACACTCTATAGCATACTGGAAGTAACTCTATAGCACCATGTGAGGAGTGGAGCTCCCCGCCATCTGAGCTATGGTGAACAAGATAGTATGGAGGATCAAATCTTGTACCCCCCAAATAGCTACTTTTCCTTTCTTCCTCTCTGCCTCGAGAACACAGTGTAAACGACAGTATTCACTCATGGGTAGCCCACCACCTCTGCCACTAGTCAGGCTCACATGGTACCCCCACCATGATAGTCCAGTCAAGAAGTAAATGTCCTCAATATCTAAGGACAGTGTGTGGACCCCCACATGAAATACCTGCTGATTGGGATCCCACATATGCACAAGGTACTCTAATAACCTGACTTGGGCCCTCATGCCCGAGATACGAAAGTACTTCAGAAGGTCATAGTTTCTTAAAGAAGAAATAGTGGGTGGATGATTTCCGGAAATAGCATTTTCTTCTTCATGCTCCCTTTCGTGCCATTCAAGAACCATTTTGATGGCCAATTACCTACATAAGAAGCACAAAAAGAGGATTAGCAACTCTATTCATGAATTGGTTCTTTTCTATTGAGTAAACTTAAAAAAAAAAATTGTGCTTTGCAGTTCTCACAGGTTCCCTTTGGGCACAGTGCGAGAACCTTGCAGGTTGTTGTGGGATCACATGCGAGAATCACCCGTTCTCCCAGGTCCCGTGTAACCCACCTGCGAGAATGGATGAGTGCAAGTAGGGCTCATAAAATCAACTCAAAAATGAATTTTTAGCCAATGAAAATGCAAAATTAAACCATGAAAGAGTAGAAGACAAAGAGCCCACCTCACTGTCACTGACGACTCGCCGAATGGACGCTCGTAACTCCCGCAATATGACGCCGAACTTTGAGGGTACAAGAGGGGTTTTTGAGCTCAAATAGTGGAAAAGTGAAAATGATATGGTAAAAAGAGTTTTACTCCTTTATATTTACTTTTACCATGTTATTTGGTTTTTTATGATTAATTATCTATTAAACCCTAATCCCTAATGTCCTTTTGAGTGTAACTTTTGCAGGCATAATGACTTCGATGTTCATATATGGGAATGCGGATATAATTTTTCTTTTTTCATCCATGTTTTGATTGTTTTTGTATAAAACCTCGAGCGTGGTCTTTGTCCGTTCTTGTGCTTGAAAATACATGAGAACATGATCGAGCATACTTTTATCACTTTTTCGGGCTCAACGAGGTTATACGAAAAAGGAACCCCCCTGGAGTCCTCTTTAAGCTCTTTTCAGACTCTCTAAACATGAAAAGATAGGCGAGCGACCTTGCTATTTTCACGCTCGATAAAGTATCTGAAGAAAGTGTCTGGTGAGCGATAATTTATCTCTTTTTCGGTCTCATCGGACTATTTTACGAAAAAGGAACTGAGAGAGTTCTCTTTTAAGTGTTTTTCTAGACTCTATAATCATGAAAAAACTTCAAGTTTTCTATCTTTGGACTCGTTAAACAAACATCGACAAACCCGTAATGGGACCAAACCACTCCTTCTTAGGGTTCGTTAAACATACTTTGAAGGACTTATCTGAAGGATAATCTTATATCAACAAGCATATGTTATCCTCCTCAAGCTTGCGTAAAAATAAAGAGGTACTCGCCAGAAATGGTGGGGGGAAATTTGGGAAAGGGATATGTTTTCATCTTCGTATTGATTGGCAGTAAGTGTCACTCTTGAACATGATACCCCCATTCATTATATTTGAAGCCGGTTTGGGAAATCCATTTGTCTCTTATTCGATTTGCTACAAGGTCATTCCCTGTGTCGTCCTTGAGTCAATGCTGCCAAATCATTGGTCGTGTCATTCATATGTTCAAGAGAAGTCCATCTGAAACCTCTATTGAGTCGGCCATCTGTAGTTGTCCATTCTCTCCGTGTCGGCCTTCCCTGTGTCCAGTTCAATTTGCATCATACTCTATTTCACCTTCAAAATATGTTACTCATTTTGTGTCATTGATGGGGGATACATCAAGGCCCTCTTGTGATGAGTTTTGTTCTGTCGACTTCAACTCATTATTCGGAATCAAGACTTAGAAATTCTTTGGCACCTTGGAGCTTGCATGCCTCAATGGCAGGTTTCCTCGCTTTCAACAGTGGGTTTACATCATTGACCCCTGATCGAAAGATTCCATCGGCTGTATGACTTCAACTCACTCATTCACACTCGATGGATTGTACTAGAGTAGCTTGGGAGTCATTGACATCAATGGTGATTTCCCTCGCACTTGTTAACAGTTTCATCAATGACCGGTAATCAAGTGGTTTCTGCCATGTTCGACTTCAACAGATGTAATCACATGGTTAGATTCGTACTTTGGGCAATGAGATTGAAGACCCTGGATATCATCTCTTTGTCCAGGTTGAGATGGAGTATGTATAATCTGTGACACATAGATCCACTGTGTATGTCTCGTGGATATGTCATCTCAATTTTGATTTTTCTCGCATAGATCCACAGTGTATTCCTGGTGGTTATGCTATATTTTGACGGCATGGATCCACAGTGTATGATTGGTGGCCATGACCTATGTCTACAATGTCATCCATCTATGATCTGAGTATTGGAATGCCTACCTCAGAATTGGTATATATGATATTCTACAGATGTTTGGTTGTTCGTAGGTTTTCGATTAGATGTGCTCCTAGTTTCCGACACACACATGCATCTTACAAAGTATTTCGGCTGTCACTGATTCCAACCTCATACTTTGGGGGGCATTCTGTTACCCATGATTTTGGTCATCATGATGGTGTATTAATGATGGTGTACTCAAGCTCTTCATAAGAACTTTCTCTTGAGAAAAGTTACTTTCATCTCTTCCCAGAAAACTCACTTTTGAAGAAGGTTCGTAGGCTGTTGATATATTAGGGTGTGGGAATGACCCATTCTCGCAGGCTTCCTTAAGCCAGGGTGCGAGCTTCTCGCACTGTGTTGAATAGCTAGGGTGCGAACTCGTTCTAAAGCATGGAAGAAGATGAATTCTCGATGTTTCTAGAAGGGAATCTTCTAGAAGAATGGGTTTTCATTCGAATGGTTATCCTTGTACTGGATTCCCTGATATTGTGGGATCATTCTTATCCAATTAACCATCTCATTCTCTCTTATATATTGAGAGAATTCTCATGGAAAAGGTTAAGCAAGATTCATTGGAGAATTGGTGAAAGAATTGTGTGAAGGACTTAGCTTGAACAGTAGCTTGGAGACTCTAGCAAGTCTATCAAAAAGATTTGATCTTCTTCATACAAGGATTGAGCAAGTGTGTGTGTTGGAGCCAAGAGCCATCAAAAGGAATCTTGCGACATCAAGGCGATCAGGTTGTAATATTTACTGTCCATTAATATGATACAGTGGCATGTCCCTTTCCCATAAAGCTATTCTCACTTTATTGTGTAATTCCTTGATCATATACATAAGTTGATGGTTGAATATATTTTGCTATCTTCACTTTGGTTGGTTTATGTTGTCTTGGTCTTGACCTCACGAGAGCACCAGAGTGAAGTGGGAGAAACAGAGACCCTAGGAAGCGATATAAATGTATGTTACTTGTTCCTTCCTGCTAGCTTATTCAATGGTCAAAAATTAGGGAAAGAGTCATGTCCTGTCCTGTTTTGTTCTAGATCCAGGTGGATCTAGGGAGATCTGTTAGTGTCTGCACCGACCGATTAGTCCAATAACATTAGTCTTTGTGTTTTATGTGTGTGCATGCATCTAAATGGCTTGTTGAATGAATATGTAATGTTCATTTAATTTTCAATTGTTTATCTTATGAAATCTCGGTGTACACACGTGCCCATGCAAGGAGTGTGGAGACTAAACTATTACAGGTTCATAATCTCAGGAGAGATTGTGTAAGTTTACGCAGAGCGAGTGAAAGGAGTGTGCTTATACTTGTAGAAGTATAAAATCTTAGAGAGGATACTGGTGCACAGAGTGAATAGATTCAACACTTAGTTAAATTGTTTAATAAGCTCAGAGGATAGATAGTGCAAGGAGTGTGCATGAGACTTATTTAAGTACCAAGACCAAGAGGGAAGCACAAAGTGTGCACAAAGGTCTGATTCCTTTTGAGAGAAAAGTTGAGGGAAGCATAAGGTGTGCACTAGAAGCTAAGTCCTTCAAGTGAAAAAATCTTAAGTAAGAGAAATATATTTTTTGCAAGGTTGACAGACGAGATGTGTTTAAGAGAAGTTAGAACCCCGCACAACTGTTGGATCCAGGTAAGAAGCGTGAACGATAACCCTTAAGTCCTTTAGATTTCATTGCTCCAAATTTTTTTAGGTGTGTGTTGTGAAAGAGGCAAAAGTGCTAAAGGCCCAAAGCCTTGGAGTGAATCTACACTGTATATTGGAGGGATAAGCACGAGTTGTTGGATCCTCGAATGTTTCAACGATTCAACACTTTGGGAAAAGTTGACTGTTGTCGTGCAAGGTGAATAATTCCTCGAAGTCCCAAAGTCCAAAGTAAACATGGACCATTGGTTGTTGGGTACACGTGTCTATAGATTAGAGAGCACTTGAAAATCTAGCTATATGGAAGATCATAGGTGAAAAGTGTTCACATGTGAAAAGGCCCAAAGTCCCGAAGCTCAGAGTTAATCCAAACTGTTCATTATCGGGGACACGTGGAATGTGGATCTATACCTTTTTCCACTTTGGCATTTGATGACTCAGATGTATAGTGGTGATTAGGAGATAAAATTCTTGAATCCTAGAGTTTCAGAGTATATCACAATCGTTGGCTATTGGGGAAGTGTGGACTATTGATCCATGAGCCCTTCGGGTGATCCAAATTATTTTCGGCACGAAATGAGAGCGGAGATATAATAAAGAAATGCACAAAGATATCGCAGATATCTAATAATATAACATAAATGTATCAGAGGTGCAACCATAAACATAGAGATATAGTAATACACGATTTCTATTAATGAAATAAATGTACATAGACTGTAACAATACAGAGTGGAAGACTCGCTAGAATGGTGGCAACATATCTCTGGGAAGAGATGTGATGGCTACTCACGTTCACAATAAGATGATTAAAATGAGGCTCTAAAGGGATTTTTACAATAGACAGGAATGCCAAAAAACCCTAGAAATCCAAAAACCTAACCCTAGGAGATGAAGCACCAAAAGTCACATGGGCCCCGTTTGGGTAAGTTAGTACATCAACTTCCCGGGGTCGTAAATTTTTCATACGATCTCCGTTTTAGGCGCATGATATCCCATTGGAAAGGTATCATCATGTAGATTCATTTTAGGTGAAATATCAAAGGAATTTATATATTGCAAACTTGTTTTCCCAAAAAACATCGTTTAGGGCCTCAAAATGGCCCCGAAAGTTAAAAACTGCTAAAAAAAGTAAATTACCAAAATTGCTAAAAAACTATTTTGAACTAGTTGGAAAAGGTGGGTGGCCACCGATATCCACCTGGATCAATCCTCCCTCCTTAGGAAAAAATGGTCTCCATTGCGTTGAGTGCCCGGGGGAGAGGGAAAAGCATCTGTTGAATTTGCATCTTGATGAGTTACATTCCTTGTTGGAGAAGTTTTGCTGCTTAGATTGTTGAAGGTTGTCACGAACATGTGGTTGGAAGGGTTGGACCTTTTTAAACAGTATGGATACATGAGTTTATTTTGTGCAAAAGGAATATTTACACTTTGCTGCAATCTTGTCGACCTGCTTCTGTTGGATAGAAGGTGCTTGGGCTGAGGTTGTAGTGGTTGCAGTATCCTTCTGTTCACCTTTTGAATAGATTGTGAAGAAACTGAATTTTGTAGTATGAGATACTACCTTGCGACACTGTTTACATGGAACAGTAGTCAAAACTACCTCTGTTATTCTATAGAGATGCCCCCCCAGAGAAACAATGACACTGTAGGGTAGAGAATCATAAATAGCATGGCGTCTCCACATATATGTCTAGCCCAAGAGAACATCATAGACATCCAGTGGGGCAACATCACATAATACCTCATCCTTGAAGGGTTGGATGCCATATGACAATCAACACTGCTCGTTGACATGAATATCTCGTCCTTGGCAAAGCCACCCGATGTTATATGGCTGCAGGTGTGTTGTTGTTGACAATCCAAAATGTTTGATGACCTCTGTTGAGATGAGGTTCTTATGGCTTCCGCTATCAACAATAAAATGCAGCGGGGTTTGCTTCACCCACATATGTGAATGAAAAAGGCACTCCCCCTCTTCAGGATCTGTTGGTTCTTCTGGTTGAATTGTTGCAATCACGAAAATAGTAGTGGGGTCTACGTCGATGATCTATCTTTTACTAGTATTTTCAGAATTAGATTTTGAATCAGGGTTTAGCTCCTTGTCTTTGATCTCCACCACTAATGACTATTTTGAGCGACATTCATTGGTGTTGTGCCAGGGTATTTTTTGGAAATCATACCATTTTTCAGTGTCCTTCTTAATCTTCCCATGAACCTTCTTTTCTTGTGTCTTGGACTGGTTTTGTGGAGACTGTTTGTTAGGGACATCTTTGTCATACTTTGGTTGTTGCAGATTTGCAGACCCGAACTCCCGTTTGTTCTGGTGCTTAAATTTCTGCTCTATTTTAACAACATATCGATAAGCAACACCGAGTGATGAGATGTCGATAAAATCCATTTCAGTTTGGATGTATTTGTGTAGAGCCCCATGGTATTTCAGAACCAAATGTCATTCAGAGTCTTTGATACCCAGCTTGGCGCGCAAGGTAATGAAGATATTGGTGAACTCCAGAACTGCTTAGTATTAAATTTGGCAGCGTCAATAGTCATTCTCCAATGAGAGACCATGTGGGCCACCCTGAGGCTAGCCAGGGAGATTTGGAGAATCAACCAGTCTTGTGAGGTATTGAAAAAAGAAAGGGGGAACATACAACCTCAGTGAGTCAAACCAAAAGTCAGGATGAACAAGATGCTATGTGAGTCTAATGCAAAAGTTAGGGGGAACATACAACCTCTGTGAGCATAGATAGTCTAGTGCAAATGTTAGCGGGAATGTATAACCTCTATGAGCATAGAAAGACTAGTGCAAAAGTCAGGGGGAACATACAACCTCTATGATCCTAGTCAAACCTTGTGAGCCATGAGAAAAAATCAAGGCATCTATAACACACCCACTACGGAATTTAAAATTTTTCGGCCTTTTCTTCTTTTCTCCGAGGAATAGAATTTCCTTGAGTCCCTACGGGACCTAATATAGTTCCTATCATCCCTTATTCGCACTCATCTAATCAGTGGTTATGGCCACATGCCTTATCAAAGGGTACTCATTGACTTTCGCGATACGGGAAATCACGATACAGGTATTCCCTTGTTCATTTCGGGGTTTCATCCATCGGAATTTCGCGGCTAACGAATTATGAGGAAAACTGACCCTTGAGAGTCCCGAGCACTAGAAAGTCGAAACACCAAAACCATGTGTGCGAATCCATTTTGGGACTTTGCCTATCGGGATTTTTCAAGTTGGGAGTTCGGGGGATGCGATGATAGAAGGTCTCACATCAGGGTCTTCAGGGAGCCGAAATCCGAATTAATAACTCTAAACATACTTCCCTATTTTGGGATTTCCACCATCGGCAATTCGGGATATGCGACGACAGGAGATCTCGCACTTAGGTTTCCCGGGAGCTGAAACTCCGAAACCTTAACATATGTATAGTTGTATATATGTGTCGCTCAGTCCATTTTGGGAATTCGTAGACCAGGTTTTCGGGACTGGCGAACATAAGCAAACTTACCGTCAGGTATCCCAGGTGCCGAAACACTGACACACCAAATACCATTCATGTTAAGCCATTTCGGGACTTCGCAAGTCAGGAGTTTGGGAGATGCGAGTACAAGGGAATATGCCCTTGAACATTCTAATTTCTAAAGTGCTAAAATCTCATAACCTATCTGGGTATTTTTCTTTCAGGACTTCACCCATCAGGATTTCGGGACTGACATGTACAAGAAGAATGACCCTTGGGTTTCCCAGTTGCCAAAACACCGAAACACCAAGGCTTACCCAAGATAGACCTTTTCCAGATCTCATACTTCGGGATTTCACGATGGGTAATGACAAGAAGTCTCACTCCTAGGTTTTCCTGGGAGACGGAACACCGAAAACTCATAGCTACTCTGTCCTATTATCATTTTGATATTTCGCAAATCAAAGTTTTGCGATGTGCGCAGACATGAGATATCGCGCCTAGACCTTCCAGGAGTCAAAACTCTGAAATATCGACTCCTAAACCTACGCATCTATTTCAGGGTTTCTTCCATTGGAATTTCGTGGACCAGAGATTCAAGACTTGCGAGTATAAAGGGACTCGCACTTAGGTATCCCGGGTACCGAAATGATGAACTATCATGTCTCATCGACTCCTTAAACTATTTCAGGGTTTCGGTTATCGGGGTTTCGCGACTCACGATGATTAGGGTTCTTCCCCTTTGTCTTCCCGGTTACCGAAACACCGAAATGCTTACCAACAGCCATGTGTCCTATAAATCGACAGTCCAGATACTCCCATGAACCCTGGGTATCTATCATCCCAATTTCTTTGCTACTTACTAAGATAAAAGGAAAGGGGTTGAGGCATTAACGCCCTCATTTCTTCCTCCAATCTAACGGCCGCGACTGACCTCAGATGTTCCAACAGGATCTCGTCTGTCAATTGATACTTATCCACATGCTACCATTTTGGGATTTCACAAATTTGGGTTTTGGGGTTTTAAGAGGACCATCCCTCCTCATGCAGGATTACTGAGACTTGTGCCATCAAATCCTTTTTTAGGTTCTTGGTAAGCTTTCCAAGAAGGGTGTCTCTATGGGGAGATCTATCGAGGGTATTACCTGAGACAGATAAGGGTATATATTTCCCAAGAATAGACTTGAAGTCTGAATTAGATCGGTATACATACATATAGCTATTTATAAACATAATCCATACGTAGTCTTTCCATTATAAGCATGCAACCACCATTTATGGTCAAATCACCACATAGATAGTGTTATACTGAAACCATTCATAATTGCATAGACTATGAGCATAAATGTCAGAATATACATTTCAAGATGCAAGATATAAAACACTTATCAGAAATAACACCAGGTGTGTTTGCAACTACTGAGAGGGGTGCTTGTTTCCACCCAACCGTAGGCTCAATGATTCCGAATGGATTTACCACTAGCCACCCCCGAGCTGAGACCACGATGCTGTGAGACTGAGTCTCTGTTCACTAGTGACTGCGAATGAAGGTTACTCTCCTTATTCTATGCTATCACTCACTCTGTAGTTTTTCCAGATTTCTTCCGATCTCTCTTCCTCTTTCCCTTGCGTTTGTCCCTTGATTGCACACTCTTCCTGCGTTTTCTCTTTTCGGTGAGGTTGCGTGTGGCATGATCTTTCTCACAATGGTCAGGTTTGAAGACTCTATGGATGGGAGGTTCACCCCCATCCCTCATCACTCATGAGGAGCCATTTACCTACCAACCTGGCGAGTGATTTAATTTGGGGCCAGCAAGCCGCTCTTGGTTCTCCGGGCTAGTGAAGTCCAAATACGGTATTGGTTTCGGTGGAAGTTAACGCCACCATTCCAGGTGCCTTCCACCACCTTTCTTCAGCCATCGTGGTCTCTTTTTCATCACATCCCCCTCTCAGTAATCCTACAATATATATATTCATAATATCATTTACATTCATCGACCTTTTTCACAAGGTCGATTCGCATCACACATTCACATTTCTGAGTTTTCCAGAATACTTGGCCAGTATAGTTATTTTTCTGGTGGGGTAAATGGTGTTCACAATTCCCCTTTAAGGAACATCGTCCTCGATGTCTATCTATCCCCCCCCCCTTTAAAGGAACATTGTCCTCGATGTTCTATCTATCAACTTGACATGCATTTACAGATGTAACAAAATCGGATATGCATGTTTCATGGCATCCTCCATTTCCCATGTATCCTCATCTGGGCCAAAATGTTTCCACTGCACCTTAACCTATGTAATGGTTCAGTTCCAGAGCGGGGTTTCCTTTCTGTCCAGTATGCATTGAGGTTCTGGTTGAAATTATCCCTCCGGTTCCACCTGGATCATAGAATAATCAATTATATGGTTAGCATCATGTACATATTTCTTCAATAATGAAACATGGAAAACATTATGTGCTTTTACTGTGGGAGGAAGTGCTAGCCTATACGCTACAGGTCCCACTCTATCTAGAACCTCAAAGGGTCCACGATACCGAGGTGCTAACTTGTCACAAGCTCCCATTTTCAGGGAACTTTTCCTGGGCCTAACTCTGAGATATACATGATCTCCCGCTTTGAACTCTCTTGGAGTTCTCTTTTGGTCGACATAACTTTTATGTCGGTTCTGAGCGACCTTCAGGTTTTGTTTTATTTGAGTCACTTGCTGTTCCATTTCTTTGAACATGTTGGGTCCAAAAGAAATCCTGTTTACGAGATTACTCCAACTGATTGGAGTGTTACATAACCTACCATAGAGGACTTCGAAGGGACTCATCTTTAAGGATGCTTGGTAGCCGTTGTTGTAGGCGAATTCTACCAGTGGCAGGTAATCTTTCCACTTCTTGGGTTGATGCATTAAATGCATTCTTAGCATGTCTTCAAGTATTTGGTTCACTCTTTCTGTCTGTCCATCGGTTTGAGGGTGATAGGTGGTGCTAAACAATAGTTTGGTCTCTAAACCAGCCATCAGTGACTTCCAAAAGTTGGAAGTAAATTTTGTGTCTCTGTCAGACACGATCTCTTTCGGCATACCATGCAATCTGATTATCTCCTTCATGAATACCTGAGCAATGTCTATTACCTTTCAAGTTGACTTTTTAATGACTTGACGGGGATAAAGTGAGCGGACTTGCTCAATTTATCCACCACTACCATAATGGCGTCATTCTATTTGGTCGAGGTTGGTAATCTGGTGATGAAATCCATGGAGATGGTTTCCCATTTCCATTCTGGGATTGGTAGAGGTTGTAATAATCCCGCTGGGTGTCGGTGTTCTTCTTTTACTTGTTGGAATTCTATGCATTTGGCTAGGTAATCGGCTATGTCTTTCTTCAACCCAGGCCAATAGAATTGTTTCCTAGTGGCCTTGATCATCTTCTAGTATGATGGATGACCAGTATAGGGTATTTTATGTAGTTCATCTAGTATGAACCTCTTCAAGTCATCACAATCTGGGACATACAATCTGCTTCAGTAAGTGAGTAGACCTCCTTCCATCATCTGATAGCCTCCATACTTTATCCCTGTGGGTTCTTGCTGCAAGTACGAGGTCACGGTCTGGAAGAATGTTTCTATCTCTTGTGCATTTCTGAATCTTTCTTTGACATCCGTCTCGCAGGTGCTCACCATGGCCAGGTGAATTGTTTTCATGCTTCTGATAAGGGCATCCGCCACTCTATTTTCTTTTCCTTTAATGTGTTTGATTTCGAAATCAAACTCGCTAAAGAGGGCCATCCACCTAGCTTGTCTGGCATTGAGCTTTGGTTGGTCAAACAGATATCGCAATCCACAGTGATCTGTCATAAGTACAAATTTTCTTCCCAGGAGGTAATGCCTCCACATTTTCAAGGCGTGCACTATGGCAGCTAGCTCTAGATCATGGGTCACATAGTTGAATTTGTGCTCATTCAATTTTTGGGATTCATAGTAGACCACACTTCCTCCTTGCACAAGGACTCCTCTGAGCCCTTCCTTACAGGCATCTGTGCACACGAGGAAGTCAGCTTCGGGATTGGCGATCTTCAACATGGGTGCATGGGTTAGTAGACATTTCAGGGTTTGAAATCTTTCTTCACATTTCTGTGTCCACATGAATTTTGTCCCCTTCTTCTGGAGGGAAGTGATTGGACAACCAATCTTGGAGAATCCTTTTATAAATATCCTATAGTATCTTTCTAATCCCATAAAGGATCTGATATCTGAAACGTCCTTTGGGGTAGGTCATTCCATGATAGACCTAATTTTGTCAGGATCTACTACTACTCCTTCTTCGGATAGAACATGGCCTAAGTAATGTATTTTCTTCTGGAAGAGTTCACATTTGCTGAATTTGGCATAGAGATGTTGTTCTCTTAGTACTTGCAACAGAAGCCTAAGATTCTCTTCATTCTCTTCTCTATTCTTGGAGTAAATTAATATATCATCAATAAAAACCAGCACACATTTGTCTAGGAATTTGCTGAGTACATTGTTCATCAAGAACATAAAAGTGGCAGGGGCATTGGTTAACCCAGATGGCACTACCTCAAACTCATAGTGACCATACCATGTTTAGAAGGCAGTTTTATGGATGTCTTCACCCTTAATTCGGACTTGATGGTATCCCGACCTCAAGTCAATCTTTGAGAAAATAGATTCATCCCCCAATTGATCGAACAGGTCATTGATCTTGGGCAAGGGGTACTATTTCTTTATGGTTACATTATTGAGTTGCCTATAATCTATACACAGTCTAAGGGTAACGTCCTTCTTTTTCACAAACAAGACTGGTGCTCCCCATGGAGACACGCTGGGTTGAATATAGCCCTTATCCATCATTTCTTTTAATTGCAACTTGAGTTCAACTAACTTGGGTGTGCTCATCCGGTAGGGTGTCCTAGACACCGGCACCACTCCTGGTGCAAGTTTTATCGAGAAGTATATGTCCCTTCTTGGAGGTAGACTCGGTACCTCTTCCAGAAACACATCTTTGTATTCTCTCAGGATAGGGTGATCATCAGGGCTTGGTTTGTCACCTTCAATTGTTTTCAACACCTATATTTCATATAGGGTACATGCCTTTCAGCAATACTTTTTCATTTGTAGAGATGATATTTGTCTTACTGAGATAGGTTTTCGGATCCCTTGAAGGGTTATATTTTTCCCTTCTTTACTTACACATTCTAAGGTTTTATGGTAATAGTCCAATCTGGCTTTATGGGCAACTAGCCAGTCCATACCAATCAACAGATCATATGATCCCAGGGGTAATAAGCTAAGGGTTTCTTGGGTGGGGAATTTACCCAACATCAATTGGTAGGTTGGTATAACCTCTGCTACCCTTCTTTTGGTGCCAGTGGCTAACTATACCAACCATGGCTTGGTATGTTTTTGTGGCTATAGTTTACACTTATCAACAACTTTAGGGGCTATATAACTCAATTTTGAACCAGGGTCAATCAAAATAGACACTAGATGGTTGGAAATCATACCTTCTATTTCCACCACTGAATCTTGGTGGTCAGCCTGGTTATTATCTAAGGCTGCATAAATTTGCGACACACTCATGGCCACATCATTGATGGTGGTAGATTCTTGGATGTTATAAATCCTTCGACTATTCTGTTTTTAGTGTGGACAGTCTCTCAATAGATGTTCTTCCCCACAACACCATCATTTTAAAGGTTCTCTCTTTGGGTTATTAGTCTTCACTGATATGGGTCCAGAAGTTTTATTTCCACTCAAGGAGGGAAAATATTGCTGGTGCACACTCTGGGCTGGGAAGCTCATTCTTGGATTCTTCTTATAGTTCTTAAATCCTGGGAATTTAATCCCCTTTTTCTGAAATCTTGAACTATTCTTCTATTTCCATCCCTCGCGAGGTTCTGCTCAATGCCCAAACTGTTCATGAAAATAGGTTGCCTTTCGAATAATGCCTTCTATAGTCTTTGGCTCATCAAATTCAATTCTATTCCGATAGTCCTTAGGTAGTCCACTGATGAAGTGTTGCACCTTTGCCTTTTCCACTTTTATATAAGGTACATACCTCAAGAAATTGAGGAATTTGTTGACATATTCTTCTATAGTGAGTTGTCCTAGTTTGAGTTCATAAAACTCTTTGGTCTTCTCGTCAAAATATTTTTCCAACAAATACTTCTTCCGGAAGTATTTCTCAAATTGCTTCTAGGATAGGTTCTCTTCGCGAACCCCTTTCACATTCTTAAGATCTTCCCACCAAATGGAATCCTTTCTGTTCAATTTGAAGGTGGCCACTCGGGCCTTCAAATTTTCTAAAAAGTCACGGACTCTGAAATATTTCTTTAGTCCAAGCAGCTAGGCCTCTACTTCCTCTCCCTTCTTTATTTCACCATCGAAGGAGGGTGGTTTGGATTTTCTGAATTCTTTGAATTTACGACCTTTGGAAGGCTTTTGATTCTTTTATTTCCTTCAGGAATAGGAACTGGTTCTGCTACTAGAAGAACCTTCCAAATCTCGCGCTTCCTTCTTAGAGGAATCGTTCGTCGCTTGTCCCTTACCTCTGGGGTGGACCTTTTTCGAGGTGCTCCTCTCAGTGTGGCCACTGATATGACCCTGTTTCTGTGTTTCTGGTTCATGCTAAATTTTTCTTTATAGATCAGATAAACTCTGCAGTAAAAATGCATAAATTTCTATTTGCTTTTGTCATTCTTTCATCATCCTTTCATTGTCATCCTTGCAGCTTTGTAATTCGACTATGAGGCTCCTCACAATTTCAGCTAGATCTAGAGGGGTCCCTACCACCCTCCTTTCATCAGACTCTTCATCTCTATTGTGGGAGCCCTCCCCCACTTCATGGTGAGTCACCATTCTATGTGTCTATAATTTCCCGCAGTTGATCGTCCGCTTGGGTGCAAAAGACAAACGCTGGTTGTTAGTCAATATTTTAGATACATTCATAACCTACGCATAAATTCATTTTTCTTTCTCATGCATACAAAATTGGATTTTCATTTCAAAATTTGACTTTTTTTGAATTAAGAGGGTTAATATAGAGGGTTACTTCTTTTTGGAGTGTTTCGAATGGAGCTCCTGCGCAACTCGTTCATGAGCCCAAGCAGGCCAAGTGTTGTAACCATGCTTTGATACCAATTTTTAACACACCCACTACAGAATTTAAAATTTTTCGGCCTTTTCTTCTTTTCTCCGAGGAATAGAATTTCCCCGAGTCCCTACGGGACCTGACACAGATCCTGTCATCCCTTATCCGCACTCATCTGATCGACAGTTATGGCCACAGGCCTTATCAGAGGGTACTCATTGACTTTCACGATATGGGAAATCACGATACAGGTATTCCCTTGTTCATTTCGGGGTTTCATCCATCGAAATTTCATGGCTAGCGAATTATGAGGAAAACTGATCCTTGAGAGTCTCGAGCACTGGAAAGCCGAAACACCAAAACCATGTGTGCGAATCCATTTTGGGACTTCGCCTATTGGGATTTCACAAGTCAGGATTTTGGGGGATGCGATGACAGAAGGTCTCACATAGGGGTCTTTTGAGAGACAAACTCTGAATTACTAACTCTAAACATACTTCCTTGTTTCGAGATTTCCTGCATCGGGAATTCAGGATATGCTCTGACAGGAGGTATTGCACTTAGGTTTCCTGGGAGCTAAAACTTTAAAACCTTAACATATGTATAGTTGTATATATGTGTCGCTCAGTCCATTCCGAGAATTCACAGACCGGGTTTTTGAGACCGGTGAACATAAGAAAACTTACCGTCAGGCATCCCGGGTGCCGAAACACCAACACACCAAATAGTGTCTGTGTTAATCCATTTTGGGACTTTGCAAGTCGGGAGTTCAGGAGATGCGAGTACAAGGGAATATGCCCTTGAACATTCTGATTTTCGAAGTGCCAAAGTCTCATAACCTATCCACGTATTGTTCTTTCAGGACTTCACCCATCAGGATTTCGAGACTGACGTGTACAAGAAGATTGACCCTTAGGTTTCTCAGTTGCCAAAACACCAAAAAACCAAGGCTTACCCAGGCTGGACCTTTTCCGGATCTCATACTTCAGGATTTCGCGATGGGTAATGACAAGAAGTCTCACTCCTAGGTTTTCCTGGGAGTCGGAACACCAAAAACTCATAGCTACTCTGTCCTATTATCATTTCGGGATTTTGCGAATCGGAGTTTCGCGATGTGCATAAACAGGAGATCTCATGCCTAGACCTTCCGTGAGTCGAAACTACAAAATACTGACTCCTAAACCTACACATCTATTTCAAGGTTTCTCCCATCAGAATTTCGCGGACTGGAGATTCGGGACTTGCGAGTATAAAGGGACTCGCACTTAGGTATCCCGAGTATCGAAATGTTGAACTATCCTATCTCATCCACTCCTTAAACTATTTTGAGGTTCTGGTTATCGAGATTTTACGACTCGTGATGATTAGGTTTCTTCCCCTTTGTCTTCTCAGGTACCGAAACGCCGAAACGCTTACCGGCAGCCACATCTCCTATAAATGGACGGTCCAGATACTCCCATGAACCCTAGGGATCTACATTCCCGATTTCTTTGCTACTTACAAAGATAAAAGGAAAGGGGTTGATGCATTAACACCCCCGTTTCTTCCTCCAATCTAATGGTCATGACTGACCTCAGATCTTCCAACAGGATCTCATCCGTCAATCGATACTTATCCACATGCTGCCATTTCGGGATTTCACAATTCCAGGTTTCGGGGTTTTAAGAGGACCATCCCTCCTCTTGCAGGATTACTAAGAATTGTGCCATCAAATCCTTTTTCAGGTTCTTGGTAAGCTTTCCAAGAAGGGTGTCTCTATGAGGAGATCTATCCAGGGTATTACCTGAGATGGATAAGGGTATAGATTTCCCGAGAACAAACTTGAAGTCTGAGTTAGATCAATATACATACATATAGCTATTTATAAACATAAGCCATACGTAGTCTTTCCATTATAAGCATGCAACCACCATTTCTGGTCAAATCACCACACATACAGTATTATACTGAAACCATTCATAATTGCACAGACTATGAGCATAAATGTCAGCATATACATTTCAAGATGCAAGATATGAAACACTTATCAGAAATAACACCAGGTGTGTTTGCAACTTCTGAGAGGGGTGCTAGTTTCCACCCAACCGTAGGCTCATTGATTCCGAATGGATTTACCACTAGCCACCCCCGAGCTGAGACCACGACGATGTGAGACTCAGTCTCTATTCACCAGTGACCGAGAACGAAGGTTACTCTTCTTCTTCTCTGCTATCACTCACTCTGTAGTTTTTCCATAGTTCTTCCGATCTCTCTTCCTCTTTCCCTTGCTTATGTCCCTTGATCGCACACTCTTCCTGCCTTTTCTCTTTTTGGCGAGGTTGCATGTGGCACGATATTCCTTGCAGTGGTTAGGTATGAGGACTCTACGGATGGGTTGTTCACCCCCATCCCTCATCACTCATGAGGAGAAATTTACCTACCAACCTAGCGAGTGATTTAATTTGGGGCCAGCGAGCTTCTCTTGGTTCTTTGAGCCAGTGAATTCCAAATATGGTATTGGTTTCGGTGGAAGTTAATGCCACCATTCCAGGTGCCTTCCACCACCTTTATTCAACTATCGTGGTCTCTTTTTCAGCACATCCCCCTCTCAACAGTCCTACAATATATATATTCATAATATTATTTACATTCATCGACCTTTTTCACAAGGTCCATTCACATCCCACATTCACATTTCTGAGTTTGCCACAATACTTGGCCAGTATAGTTATTTTTACAGACTGGGGGAGATAGGGTGTTACAACATCTAGCAAAATTTAGGTTGAATATAAAATTCCTATGAGATAGAAACAAACAATATTCCTAATACTGCAAATGATGTAATTGTATTGATCTAGTGCATTGGCACGTGTAAACATTATCCACCATGAAGAGAATTTCAAATTGCCTTGTCAAGAGTTGTAACTAAAGTCTTGAGTCTAGTTCTAGGTTAGAACTAAAGTGTAGTGTTGATTTGCAACTAAAGTCTTGAGTCTAGTTCTATTTTAGAACTAAAGTGTAATGTTGAGTTGCAACTAAAGTCTTAAGTCTGGTTCTAAGTTTGAACTAAAGCATGTCAGTCTCAAGTCCAGTTCTAAGTTTGAACTAAAGTGTAATGTTGAGTTGTAACCGATCTCAAGTCTAGTTCTAAGTTTGAAATAAAGTATAATGTTGAGTTGTAACCAATCTCAAGTCTAGTTCTAAGTTCGAACTAAAGTGTAAAGTTGAGTTGTTACCAATTCAAGTCTAGTTCTAAGTTTGAACTAAAGCATGAAGCTGAGTTATGTTTAATGCATGCAATCAAGTTACTGTTTTGAGCTTCTCCCTCTTCCCCTTTTTAGCCTATATAAGAAGAGGTTGAACCCTCTCTTCAACATAGTTCTGCAACACAGTTTTGAAACACTGTTTTCATATGCAGGTTGAGGGTGAAGTAATAGAGGAGCACATCAGTGATAAAGAGGCATCATATCAGAGGTGTATTTCAGTAAGGTCTTGTAAGTCTTTGTTAGGTCAGAGTCATCTTGGAAAGCTCTTTGAGAGTAGAACATTCATGGTGGATATTTGTAAGAGATCTTAAATTATTAATGCAATAAAGGAATATTGTTTACTGGGGTTTTTCTCCCTGTACAGGTTTTCCCCAGGGTATATGTTTTGTTGATATGCATGTTTACTTATCTACATAATTATTTCTATTCGATTATGATTTGGAATTGTTGAAGTGTATTAAGCTGGAATCAAAGTTTTGAAGAAAATAAAAGAATTAATCCGCATAAGAAATCAAGATTATAATTTAACACTTGACCCCTCTCTTGCCGCAGTGTGGTCCATCTCATGTACTAGTCCTCATAGTTTCCAACAGGGTAATATTGTTCCTTTACCACATCCACAAAAAATTCCCAAGTCGGCTCAATCCCATATATTCTAGACTCCTCTGTGGAAATTTGCTCCCAGTAAGTTTCCCACCAATGTTTGACATGAGGGAGAGCTTTAAGGAGTGGGAAGGTGATCTTTTCTCTATGGGAAAAATTGTGAATAGAGAAATAACCTTCTAGCAGAGTTAACCATTTGTCTAGGGCTTCTGCATCTATCTATCCTTAAAATACAAGAATATAAAAATTAACTTGTACCTTGAAAGGTGAGGTGCCTCCAAAGTGGTTGTTTGATGAATATGAACCTATTTCTATTGACAGGCATTGAAGGATGTGGGAAAAATTCTCCATCATTTCGTCCCTCTGTCTTGTGAGAGCTTTCTCAAGCAACAAATTGATAGGATTGCTTGCTCCATTGTTTTTATTTTCTTACGCCATTGAGGGTTTCTTGGGTGTGTGAGAGATTTTCCTCAAGAGAGACAAGCTCAAGACCCAACTTTCTACACTTGGACCTCATCGGGGACATGCATTGAAAAAATGATCAAGAGCAAGCTGCTCTGATACCATTGATCCAGATTATTTTCAGCACGAAATGAGAGAGGAGATATAATAAATAAATGCACAGAGATATCACGGATATCCAATAATATAACAGAAATGTATCAGATATGAAACCATAAACACAGAGATACAGTAATACACAATTTCTATTAATGAAATAAATGTACAGAGTCTGTAACAATACAGAGTGAAAGACTCACCAGAATGGTGGCAACTTATCTCTGAGAAGAGATGTGAAGTCTACTCGCATGCTCAATAAGATGATTACAATGAGTCTCTGAAATCATTTTTACAATAGAAAGGAATGCCAAAAACCCTAGATATCCAAAAACCTAACCCTAGGAGATGAAGTGCCAAAAGTCATGTGGGCCCTGTTTGGGTAAGTTAGTACATCAACTTCCCGGGGTCGTAACTTTGGCATACGATCTCTGTTTTAGGCGCATGATAGCCCATTGGAAAGGTATCGTCATGGAGATTCACTTTAGGTGAAATATTTAAGGAAATTCCTTATTGAAAACCTGTTTTTCCAAAAAAACATTGTTTAGGGCCTCAAAATGGCCCCATAAGTTAAAAACTGCTAAAAATAGTAAATTACCAAAATTGCCAAAAAACTGTTTTGAGCCAGTTGGAAAAGGTGGGTGGCCATCGATATCCACCTGGATCATTGGGAATTTACCAATTCGGTGTTCAAAATATTTGGAAGGTGTTGTAGTTAGAACTCCCGAAGAACAAAGTGTCGAAGTGCTTGTCTGGGAATTCGCCAGTTCAATGTTTGAATGATTTGAGGTGTATTGTGGGAAAAACCTCCAAAGGCCGAAGCTCTAGAGTGCCAAAATTGCCTCTTTCAAAATCTTAATCCCTAGGTTTTGGCTTGAGGTCACATGAGGACTCCGTTGGAGTAAAAAGACCCCCGCAGACCCAAATTTTCATAGGGAAAGGAGAGAACAACCTATGGAAAGAACTGTGAGGGTTATGTGGGGATCCGAGAGCCAACCCAGATCCTTTGTAAATTGACCCTAGACCGGGAGGTCGCGTGATCCCTAGGGGGTTTTGCATCATATTATGTGATGTTTCTCCCCTTGAAGTTTGTGATGGTCTTTTGGGTCAACCTTATTTATGGAAACATCATGTTGTATATGAGTCTAGGCCTTGCAATTTTATTGTTACTTTGAAAATGAAATTGTACAGGATACCCAAGGTAGTCCCACCTAGTGTTATTTCTTTGATCTCTACCAAGCAATGCAGGAAGGTCATTTCTCAGACCGGGAAGTTTGTCTTCTTCATGATTCGCTCTCAGAGTGAGAGAAATCTTGAAACCATATCCACAGCCTCTATGGATGACCTATCCATGCAAAAAAATAAAGTGGATAAGGTCGTGGAAGAATACAAAGAAATCTTCTCATCACCTACTAGGGTACCTATGCACTGTCAGGTCAAGCATCCCATCAATCTAACCCCTAGTGCACTGCTACCCAATGGGCCAGTCTATCTCCACTCTCTACTAGAAAATGAGGAGATCAAGCATCGAATCCAAGAAGTGCTCCACAAGGGGAACGTATGACCCAACTCATCACCTTGTGGAATCCCAATTGTGTTGGTGCAGAAGAAAGGTGGGACTTGATGAATCTGCATTGATTACCGTGCCCTAAATAAAATCACATTTAGGAATCGGTACCCAATTCCCCGAATCAACGATCTCCTTGATCAACTCAAAGGATCCAAATACTTCAGTAAGATTGATCTCAGTTCCAACTACCATTAGGTCCCAATAGAACCGATAGATATATGAAAAATTTCCTTCAAGTCAAAAGAAGGTCTTTTTGAATCGATGGTCATGCCCTTTGGTTTGATAAATTCCCCAACAAATTTCATGAGGATGATGGATGATATATTGTGGACTTTAACTAATTCTTTTGTGGTGGTGTATCTGGATGACATCCTCATCTATATCAAAACTTGGGCATAAAAATTGCAACATATTCAATAGGTTTTGCACACTCCACGACAACACAAGCTATATGACAACTTGGAAAAATGCTCCTTCAACATGCACAGGATCTAGTACCTAGGCTACATTGTTGATTTGCATGGTGTGCATGTTGATACATACAAGATCTAAGTCATTCATGACTGGCCAATCCCAACCATGCTCATTAAGCTTCAAAGCTTCTTAGGCTTTTCCAATTTCTATTGAAGTTTCATGATGGGATTATCCCATATTGCATGGGCCCTTAGCCAAATAACCAAAGGTGGTGGTAAGGAAAAATTTGTGTGGGGCCTGTCCCAATAGAAAGCGTTTGATGATCTGAAGCAACACTTGTGTTCCATCCCAGTGCTTTCATTACCTTACCTGCAACAACCCTTTGAGATTGAAACATATGCTTTAAACTATGATGTGGTCATAGTCATCACTCAACACGACCACCTAGATGTCATATGTAAGTACCCTACTTACGACACTATCAGATGTCATATGTAAGTACCCTACTTACGACAAATAAATGTATTCCTTTGTGAAAGATTGTCATCGCTGGAGGCATTACATTCTTGGGAAGGATACAATAATCCACACTGATCATAAGCCATTGAAGTTCATGTAGAGACAAGGAAAATTGTAGAATGAATGGCATCAAAAGTGGTCAATATATTTTCAATAGCTCCACCTCAACATCAAGTATAAAACAAGAAGTACCAACTCAGTCACTGATTTCCTCAGCCAACCTCCAGTCACGACACTCACCAGAGTGCTCAATTCTTACGGCCAAGAGTCCTCTAGATGGCCCCACCTCTATGAGACATATCCTGACTTGACCAACAACTACCAGATGTTGGGCAGAAGCATAACTATCACCAATTTCCATCCTCAGAATGGATTGTTGTGCCATCTGGGCCATCTATGCATTCCATCAAGCGATCAAGTGAATATAATTTGGGAATCCCACTACAGTTGTGTGGTAGGACACTTCGTCATGGAAACGACAGTGGCATTTTTACAGTGACATTTCTACTGGCCAAAAATTTGACTAGATGTCAACAAGTATATCCGGTCCTGCACTACTTGCATTATTTCCAAACTGACAACAAGGCTTGTACACACCTCTGCCTACTCCTGACAAACCTTGGGAATCCATATCAATGGACTACATGTCGGGCCTTCTGTCCACCAAGAGGGGAAATGACTATGTTTTTGTGGTTGTTGATCGCTTTTCCAAGATGACGATTATGGCCGCCTACAAGAAGAGCATCAAAATAGAGGCCATGACCAAGATCTTCTTTCAACGAGTGTGAGTATACTTTGGGATCCCACAAACCGTTATCTTATATTGGGGCAATCGGTTCCTCAACACATTTTGGTTGAGCCTCTAGTCACTATTAGGCACCAAGCTCACCAAGTACACTAACTTCCACCCCAAGATGAATGGCCAAATTGAGGTCATCAACCAAATGATCATGCACATCCTACGCATGTACAATTCCAAGAACCCTCACACATAGGATGATATTCTTCCTTATGTTCAACACAACTACAACAAATCTGTACATATCGCAACCAACCACAACCCCTTTTAGGTGGGGTTGGGATTTCAACCATTGGGTCCCATGGATGTTGCACTACCCCTTGCAGCCACTCGGGAAGACTTTTCACATGCTCCAACTGGAGCTGACAAATCCACCCAATTCATTAGATAGATTCAACACACCTTCCAACAGCTTCAGGATATTTTACAGAAGTCCAACACCAAATACAAGCAACGCCATAATCAATACTAGGTGCCACATTAGTTTCAGGTGGGAGACAAAGTTTGGTTGTATTTACAGAAAAAATGCCTTAAATGGCCTCATCGGAAGCTTCATCCATTCCATTATGGACCCTACACCATCAGCAAGGCTATGGGTGACAATTATTTTGAGCTCAACCTTCCCCAATTCCTTGGATTGCACCCAGTATTGAATGTGAACCTCCTTCGACCTTATTTTCCACCATTATTGGACACCTCGGAGATAGAAGAATAATTGACACCAACATGATAGATCAACCTTGAATGCATGGAATAGGTATCCAATAATCATATCCTGGGCACAAAGGTCAAGGGAACTCACGAGCAAAGGATCCAACTTTATCAGGTTGTCAAAGCAAGGAAGCTCCTACACCAAGGCAAGTGGCTCACCTGGGGCCAAATTCATAAAAATTTTCCTTATATGATGAGGGAACTCAATGAAATGGATAACATTGCTTCCTAATGGGGAGGATTGATCCAAGAGGATCTCAGTGGCCACCCATCTTGTCCAACTCACTCGAAACATTTTTTTGGCAACTTACTATTTTTAGCAGTTTTTTGGTTCCTCAACTTTCGAGGCCATTTTCATGGCCTAAATGACACTTTTTCATGATAAGCAACCTCAATTATATTAGAAGGATATTATTGATCACACTAAATTAATATCCTCACCAAAACCTTTCCAAAGAGCTATCGTGCGCACAAAACGAAGATTGTATGCAAAAGTTACGACCTCAGGAAGTTACCCCAACGCGGCCCACATGACTTTTGGTGCTTCATCTCCTAAGGTTAGGTTTTTGGATGTCTAGGGTTTTGGAATTGATGTTTATTTTAAAAATTCCTTCATATCCTCATTGTACTCATCTTCTTTTGAATGAGTGTATCCATCACATCTCTTCTTAGAGTTAAGATGCCACCATTCTAGCAATCTTGTTTTCAATCTGCATTTTACAATTTTCATCATAGTTATTATTTAATATAAGTCAAGTTTTACTTTATATCTGTTATTGTTCACTGTTTCTTTGTGTTAATATCATAAATCTATGGTTTCATTTCATTCTTCTCATAAATATGGATCAATGAAGGAAGTTCCTCCAAGTTATTTTTGTCATAAAAAAAAGTATTGTAGGTGATCCTTTTGGATTTAATTATTGTAACCTTTGTTTTGTAAGTGTTCACTTTCATGCCCATTCTATAGCAAAAGTCCTTGAGGGTTGTTAGCTTCTTACCTAGGTCATAGGGACTCTTTTACACAAGAACAATTTCATCAACATAAAGAAGGAGGATGATGACTATACTAGAGAGAGTCAAGCCAACCCAACCTATATCCTCAAAACAATATTCTAAATTATCAATATAGATGCCGAAAAGGGTAGGGGATAAGGGACAAACTTGCTTGAATCCTATATTATAGTTAATTTATTCTGATCAGCCCTCAATGTTCCTAAACTTGTCAATAACTTTCTCATATAGCATTAATACAATATATCTTAACTCGAAAGGGACTTTAAACTCTTCTAACCTATTCCGAAGGTTAGTCTCAGGCATAATGTTAAATCATTTTCTAAAATCAACGAAACAATAAAGGATATCAATTTTGTCAATAAGACACTCCTATGCAATGATCCTAAATGTAACAAGTTGGTCCACATTGGAATGGTATCCTCTAAACCTAGTCTAGCCTCTATCTCTTTTTTGCATGGCTTTCTAGCCATGTGTCGATCTTCTTTTCCGAAATACTTCCATATAGCTTTTAGCTAAAATGGGGATAATCATAATGGTCCTATAATTAGAGTTATTTCTTTTATACCGATTTTTAAAAATAGGCACAACAAGGATTTGAGTCCAAGGCTTTGGGAAGCCTTGCTGGATAGCTAGATTGAAGATCTTATGTATGTGGGGGATGAGGATATGTCCTGCAATTTTTAATATTTCATCTTGGTAACCTTCAATTTCCTTAGCTTTTCCTTTTGAAATCTGCTTAACCACAAACTTAATATCTTCTATAGAAAATACTTCATCCTTTGTAGAGTTGTTTGGAATGAAGTCCATGACGTTAGGGGATTCATACAGATTTTTAAGGTAGAAATTCCAGTCCTTCAAGGGAATATTATTATTTTCTTTTGTTTTAAGAGTTGGAATTTTCCTCCATAATTTCTTAGGATCTATCTTAAATAGGTGCAAAATCTTCTCTTGATTTCTACATAAATAGCCCTTTTTTTCTCTGTTTAATTAAGGTTTTGTATCTATTTATATTATCAAATTTTAAAGATGCATTGGAAGCATCCCTAATAGATTTTCTAGCAATTTTACATTCATTATCATACCAAGGGTTAGTTGTACTATTTTTATTTTTATGTAGCACCTCAATAGAGAAATTTTTAATTGAGGTAGAGAGGGTTGATGTAAAATTATGATAGTCAACTTCAATATTGTTCTAATACAATATGATTTTTAAAGCATTGCTTAAGTATTTTAAGAAGAGATCGATTTTTTTTGTCAAAAAGTAAGTGCCTTTGGATATCAGAGTGCTCCTCTATAGAGATTTTGTGCATGGAAAAGTTGAGAGTTAGGGTTATAGGTCTATGATCAGAGTCAGGTTCATGGTCATCTAAAAGATCAAAATTTACTATTTGGTTGTATATGGGGATATCAGGTATTACATAATCAACAACACTACTACCCAACCCATGGATACAAGTCATCCTGTTAGAATTTTACTTAAAGTGGATATTGAAATGTTTTAATTAAGGTGGAAATTGAAATAATTTATTGATGGCCAACATTGAATTTTTTTTTAATGTTTTTCTAAATGACACATGTCAACTCCATGTTAATCACTGAAGGAATTATACATCTCTCTCAAACTATGATGTAGAATATATAATATGTGTCAACTCCATATTGAATATGGAAGGAAATATACATCTCTCATACTAGGAAGTAGAAAGCACCTATTAGGGATTTTTTTTTTTTATTGTTTCAATTATTTTATATTTGTCTTTCTCACTCTTTATATATAAAGTTGATATAAAATTATTTTAATTAAGGTAGATATTGAAATATTTTATTAATGGCCGACATTGTAATTTTTTTTTGATATTGATATTTTTTAAATTCCATGTGTCAACTCCATGTTGAGCATGAAATGAATTACACATCTCCCTCATACTGGGTTGTAGAAAGTGTGTTTTAGTGCAATCATATTTGGTTGTAGAAAGCACCTTTCTACGCAATAATAATTTTTGTACTTTGAAAATCAATTGAAAGTAAAATAATTATTATGGTTAAAATATTTACATGGTGTGTTTCTTATTACGAGGGAATAATATCTCTACAGTAAATACATATGATGGTGAATATATCTCTACAATGAATACATATAGCGGTGAATACATACAACAATGACTATTATCTCTGATGTGAATTAATGTGGTGAATATATCTTTGCGGTGAATATTATCTCTATAGTGGTGAACATTATATTTGTGGTTCTACTGAGTGAATGTTTATCTTTAGGTCTATGGTGAATCTGGTTTTCGGTATATCTGATCTACGACAACTCTATTAGTGACTATTCAAACCATTCCATGAATCAGGTGCACAAGTTTCTTATTTATTTATTTTTATTTTCAATATGAATAATTCATGGTTGATACCTAAATATAATAGAGGAAGGCCTACCAAAGAAACCCTAGATAGTTTCCATGAATCTATAGAATCAATAGAAAAATGTTTTCAGGAACCTATAGAATCAATAGAAAAATTTAGAGAGGAGAGAGAAGCCAAAATTTAAAGTGAATTAGTAGCAATGCTTCAAAATGAGTTAGCGGAAATGCTTGATAATAAATTTAGATCCTTAAAAGATAATATTCATAGACATATGGACAATAAACTATGAGGGTTTTAGAATTAGTTGCACAAAATGGAGGCTAGATTACAAGAAATAGAAAAAACCAACCAAGAACATAAACAATCAACAAAGGAAGAAGAGGTGGGTGAAAATCACAATATTAGAGACAAGATTAAAGATCCAGAATACAAGATAATTAAAAATTTGGCCCTAAATAGCGTGGAACACAAATTGGATATCAAACCTATCAAAGAGGAAATGAATAAGCTCATAGAGTTAGAACATGAGCATAAAAATAGAGCCTTGAACCTCATAATTTTTGGTATAAAAGAAGAGATTGATGAGGACACACTAACAATAGTCAAGGAGGTATTCAAAAATAAATCACAAATTGAAACTATTGGCCTTATAGAAGAAAAAAGTTTGGGAAAAATAATTGAAAATAAAGATAGGTTGATTCGAGTTATGGTAAGCTCTAATGCCCATAAATATGACATACTTAGTAAAACTACGAGCTTAAAAGGGTCTAGAATATTTATAAATGAATACCTCATTCCAGAAGATCAAGATAAATTAAGGAAGGAGGTTCAAAAGGTAAATGAAGGCAAAAAGGAAGAAAAATGGGCAATACTTGGGAACCAAAAAGCTATTATTAGTGATAAAGACCAAAAGGATAGAAATAAATAGGAATTTGAGACACTTCAGATCCTTTCTTGGAACTATTGCAGATTTCCTTGGAACAAAGGACCTATATTAAGTTGGATCCCAAGTGAAATTGATATTATATTTCTAGATGAAACTTGGGAGCATGAGGAATCTAAGGTTGCTAACATAGATGGATTCACATTGTGGTCAACATGGAAAAATAAATCCTCCCATAGAAGGGTTGGAGGCATAGCTTGTTACATAAGAACAAACATCTCCCCTCACATTTATCTTAATAAAAAGGACCCTCTCAATCAGTTCATTTGGGTGGAGATTTCAGATGTCAATACTAAGAAGATGTAAATAGAAATTTGTTATTTTTCACATGTTGATTCTACCTTTTATACAAACCCACAAGGGTGTGGTGTAGTGGCCAATGGACATGTTGTTAAGGCGTTCATGTTGCTAAGTAGGTCATGAGTTAAAACCTTGTCTTATTGTTGGCAACCGATTCAATTTTTTCTATTGTCCTATAAGCTGCCTACACCTATGTCTTGCGAACTTCAAGTTTTTCGTCACATTTTTCAAATAGATGACACTTTCATTTCTTGCGACACTTGCAAATTTGTCTTCATGAAGTTTTCACAACTGTAAGAGTGAAAACTTCTCCTTTCGAGGTCACATTTCGATCACTATCTTAACTGTCATGATCTTTTTATCGATATTTTCTATGGCACTTACCTTGGTTTATCGTTATGTGACTGAAAGGATTTTCAAACTATGCTCATTTGGACATTCTTATTGATTGCTAAACTTGATTTTGTTGATTTTGTAAGTCATTGAGCATTTGGGTTTATACTTCTTATGACTTGCCTCATCTTTTATAGGGGTTATGATTAAATATATATATATGATATAATCCTTATTGCTAATCTTTTTATAGCTCTTGGCTTGTCAATTTTATGAGTATCGATTGGCACAATTGTTTAAAACTTTTGATTAACACATTGGCGCATAATGATTTTGGTGTTGATTTATACGTCGAATGTTTTGAATACTATGGCATAGTGTTGGCGCGTATTGGTATGTGCATTGCATTTGGTTGGTTGTACACATAAGTTAAGGGTTGAACGATTATTATGGAGTGAACAGCTATGAAATTTGGCGGTTGTACTTGGATAATGAGTATTATTCATGGCAGTGAATAACTCCACCACCCTCGCATGCGCACACTAATGCTTACCCTTTTTGCTCATTCATTGTTGTTTAGGATAGCTCCGCTTCTATGTGTTTTGGTGAATTCAAACCCTTCCCTTACCATGCATTCGACACCATGGCCCCAGTCGTGAGAGTTGAACCCAATGGCAACCAGGCCCTGTTGATGTTTAACAATGCCCATAGTGACCTCGAGGAAAATGGGTGGCTTCCCTTTATACAAAGATTCGAGGGTTTTAACCTTTGCGTAGCTTGACAATTTCCCATGACCTTCAATGGCTATCGAGCCAAGGTCGACGATATACAATTGGAAATTGATGAACAGTTTATCAGTCTTGCTACGGGTTTACCCGCCACTGGACAACGATGGTCCAAGAATTGCAAAGTCGAGGAGATCCCATGGACACTGCTCTTCCAGTCACGCAAAATTACCTCCTGTGATAGAGGTATGCCAGTAACTATGCTCAAACAACGTTGGCATGATTTATTGATGATAATCAAGAAATTTGTGACCTGCGAAGGTCGGTACGGGTTTGTGTTCTTACACCACCTGCGTTTGCTTATGGTTTTTATGGGATATCAGCTCAATATGCCCTATTATTTGCATCGAAGCATGTTTAAAATGTCTAAGAAGTAAAAAATACACCAGGATGATAGTAGCCTTTTTCATTATTGGCTTGTCAAGATTATCATTGTCTGTCATTTGAGTCTGCACGGGGATAGTTGGAGCAATTTTGTTGCTCGGAATGGTTTCGAGTATTCAAACCCTACACAGGTTGACAAACCTGTGGTGAGCGAGGTCAAGGTTGTACCCCCAATACCCTACCATATCCTACTGCCTAAACCCGCCGAACTTCCTATCGACTTACCCCACACTGTGACTAAGAGTGTTGAGACTGTTAAGCCTATGGGAAAAAAGCCCAAGGCAAACCTCACTGCGAACGCTAAAGGGAAAAAGAATGCCCGTTTGATTTCACAGATGGCAAGGAACAAGCCAAAACCCCCTGTCGAACCTAACCCTATCATTTTAAGTGAATACTCTGATTCGGAAGTCGAGCGTTTCTTGGCTAGCGAATACCCCTATTCGCAAGGTTTGTGTGCCGAACCCTCGTATGACTTTGTGTCAAACCTACCCCCCTGCCTATGGGATGACCCTAACTACCTAGGCATTAAGTTTCCTTGTGAAACCCTCGGTCATTTATCCAAACCCTATTCTACTTTATCTAAACCTACAGTGTCACCCTGTGATCAATGTAATTCATGGTTAGAGTGATACTATAATGATGTTCCAGTACTCCAGTCAAAGATTCAATCTTTAGAAGACTAGATTGCAACCCTAACCAGTCAAAAGGCCAAGCTACAAGCGACATATAAGAAACAAAAGACGACCGGCTCCATCTTGTTTAAAAATGTGGAATCAGCCACGGTTGTTGTAAATTCTAAGCTGGCGTAATTGAGCAGCCTCGTCGTTACATAGGTATGTTTCGGTATCATTTGTTTTTGTAAATAATCTAGGTTTATATAACTATTTGAATTCAGTTTTAAACAGCTCTGTTCACAACATTGAATGGCTCTATTACATTGTGTGCATTCCATACATAGCCTTGCTTTGACTAAATGGAATTCCATTTTTCCCAGTTAAGCTTCTATTAGATTTTCATAGATTTGATTGATCTTAATATGGATTTGATTTGTTTGATTAAGTTAAAATGGATGCTCTGCTGTCAATCGAAGTCGTTTATATCTATTCAAGACGGGGAATGTTTCTTATACTCAATTTAGAACACAATCACATTTCGATTCGATTTTGTTATAATGCATACGCTATGATTAGCAACGATTTTGATGAGGTTAATTGTTAGCGTTGGTTGTTCCATATGACTTTCAAAGAACATGAATTCAACTCGGATCATCTCCAATGTGACTCTATTTCTTCGGAAACATTGCTTTTTATTTTTAAAGCTTGTACAAACACGCCCAAATCATGAAGTGGATTTTATTGCTTAACGATTATGCTAAACCCCAGTCGGTTAATTCACATCGATTAAAGTACTATTAGATCAACCATGTTGTTGGTTGGATTCGTAATTGCAATGGATTTTCTGTTTGAATTTGACTTGTAGAACGAGATTGGCTGTATCCGGATTCACGATTTATTTCTATATTAAACTCAGTCATGATTTGTTTGAAATTAATGATTTCATTCAATACCAATCAAGTTTATTTGCCCAGTTTGCAATAACCAATTATCATTGATGTCGATTCTATTATGACTGTGATCAAAGTCAAATCAATCTAGTTACGATTTTGTATGAGTTGATTCTCGCACCTATTTGAATTGGTTTACCTGTGGCATGAATCGTTTAATGTCATGACAGCTATAATAATTTTAAAATGATTTTGTTTCGATCTGATTGTATCTCTTGTTATTGGAAAAACACAACGTTTGCCTGTGATTTGTTTGGTTACATTGTTTTCAAATTGGATATGAAACGATTTTCAAAATTGTTTAATTTTGATTCTGTCTAACCGATTTATGATAACAATCGAAACAGAGTATGCCTATTTCTCTATTCGGTTATTGAATTTTGATTCTATTTTATTTCAAATGATATAACATTTTCAAATGAAATGATTCGTTTTCAAACGATTGATGGTTGTTAATTCAATTTTGATTTTATTAAGAAGTTTTGATTTAATTTTAATTCTGATCCTGTATCTTATTTTAGACTAGCTACAGAATTAGATGGTTCTGTAGCTAAGTCTGTAGAATTAAATTTTTATTGTTTTATTAATAAAATATCTCTCTAACTTATTATTTTTGGTTCATTTCAGGTGAATTCGAAATTACATGGGATTTGATGAACAGTTTAGAGGATATTTGGATTTTTTGATTTCATTTTAGTTTCTTGGTTTAGTTGATCTTGGGAATATTTTCCCAGATTTTGTAAACAATTTGATAACTTCCACAGGGATGTTTTACCCTATGGAAAAACTTATAAATACTCATTATTTTTGTAATAATATCATCCTCATTCGTGGGAGAACAAGGATATGGAATTTTAACACATACTGAGACAGAATTGATGTTCTGTTATAGCTTTAGCTTTTCATAATATCAATATTTTGTTTCATGTTTATGTGTATCTATTTGCATTTGGTTAATGACTACTTTAGCTATCTTAATCTTTGCAAATGATATGTTTTGATCAATATAATCCATATCTGATTTCTTCCAAGTGTATAAAAAACATAGCAATTGTTTGATTCAGTTTGTGAACGACAGATTTCTCTTCTTCATAAGTTGAATTATTAAGTATAAGTTTTTGCATAACAGGTTTCCCTTATTGCAGAGATTTATAAATCATATAATTGTTATGATTTTTTATGTCGTGTTTGTCCTGTAAACAACTCAAAGAGCATTGCAGCCTATCGTTTACGAAAATCTTCTGAATCATCCGGTGTGAGTTTCCTTCCTCCAACCAGCTTCGAAGTCATCATACATAGGACAAATCTGGAGCGTTTCCAGGTCAGTTTGTCATTTGTTTGTTTAGTGTATTTATTAGTAGTTTAGTTTAGATATAAGTTTAGTTAGATATATGTGTGTTTAGTATATTAGATTGTTTAATTTCAGTAAGTTTTATCTCTTGTTCATAAAATTATAAAAATCAAAAAATATCTCTAACTGTCTTAGGACAGAAAGCAAATGAGTTTTCTAGGTTTTATTCAAATCTGCAAGTTGTGAATATTGTACATTTTGTGAATAAGTTATATCATAGTTAGTAGATTAGTTAGTTTGTTTAGTAGT
>SNQJ01S0002016.1:280928-295469 GCA_010110895.2 Picea sitchensis | reverse complement strand
ACTGTCTTAGGACAGAAAGCAAATGAGTTTTCTAGGTTTTATTCAAATCTGCAAGTTGTGAATATTGTACATTTTGTGAATAAGTTATATCATAGTTAGTAGATTAGTTAGTTTGTTTAGTAGTTAATTTTAATTAGATTAGTGTATTAGTTTGTTTTAGTATTAGTAATAGTTTTATTTATTTATTGTTAGTTAGTTAGTTTGTTTGTTTATTTAGTTTTAGTTAGTTTGTTCTATTTAGTTTTAGTTTGTTTAGTTTTAGTAAGATTAGTGAGTTTAGATTAGTTTTTTCTTTGGTTTTCCTAGGACCTTAGAACGGCCAATGGAGCTGCTAAACCCATAAGGGTGGTTCATTCCAAACAGCTTGGGTTATTAGACAACCCCGGACCGGTTCCACTCTCTTAGTTCATGGACGGTCAATTTCGCCCGTCAACACTTATCTAGAGGCTAGGCTTGCAAGCAGTGTGGTTCTCCTTAGGGGTTATAAGGAAGCCAATGAAATTTGACCCCATGTCATGCGAGCTAGATACCACCACTGTTATTGATTCCCCTAGATACAAAAAAATAAAAAAATAAAAAATAAATTCTACCTTTTATATAAAAAACAATCTAGATAAAAAAATATCCCCACAAAAACTTAGAAAATGATATTTATAGTCTGGCTAATTGCACTAGACTCTGCTAGGGTTTCAACCACGAGCCTCCTGTGTGTGCCACCCTACACCCTGTTGTGGCCATGGAGGTTGAAGAAGGGGGGCCTATGGGCCCCTCTTACAACTCTATCACCGCATTGGAGCAAAGCTTCAAACACTTCAAGCGTCCGCCCTTTGAGCTTCCAGTGGAAATGAAGAACATCATTTAGGAGGAAGAGATGACGAAGGAGAAACTCATGGACATAGATCCTGAATCTAACCATCCAAAAATGGCTTGCACCTAGGAACAAGGAAAATGCATCCTGCAAGCCCTGATAGCACCCAAATATACTATCATCTCTCCAAGAATAGAAGACCAGAAGCAATATATGAAGGATTTCACCCTGATAGGGAAATTTCTAGGATTATGGCCATCAAAAAAGGATTTACATAAAAGTATTTAGAACTGGTGGAAACCCAAGGGTCACTATGACCTCCAACTTGGATCAAAATGATTCTTCACTATCATCTTGCACAACCTAGAGGACATGAATAGAATCTTTGAAGGAGGTCCGTACTTTTACAACTCAACGAGTCTTTTTCTCTGTTTTTGTATGGAAAGGTTCAACCCCTATAAGGAATACTTCACATATGCTCCGGTCTAGCTGAGACTGTACTCGCTACCTCAAGATTTTGGCTAAAAGAAATACTCCCAGGCATCAAAAACATGATTGACATCTATGTCAAGGATTCAGAGGAAACAAAACAACGAAGGTACACCACTTATGCTCGAATCTGTGTCTATTTGAATATCTTCAAACCTCTTCATGGAGCCATAAACCTAGATTGTCAGGATGAAGAATGGTCTCAAACCCTAGAATATGAGCATATCCCCTTCAACTGCCAAAAATGTCATGAACATGGTCACCTCTTCCGCGAATGTCCTTTAATTAACCCCAGCAAATCCAATCAGGAGGATCCCGACAAAACCAAGGATGGCTTCACCCAAGTCATCAGACGCCCTAGGCACCCAGCCAAAGGAGCGCCCCCCAAGCCCCCTCTAGACCCTCAACTAGTAATTCTTTCGAAGCCCTTCAGACCTCGTAAGAAAATCCCATCATTCCCTCCGAACCCCTGAAAAACCCCTCAATCCCAGCGCAAGTCCAAGGCTCTACAAACCCCACTCCCTTTGCCCCAGTATATTCTCAAATCCCCCTCTCAAAGAATTCCCTACCTAAAAACCTTGGACTGAAAATCATAGACCCTCACATAGATCTGGAAGATCAGGAACTTGAAGGAATATATATGGCATACCTGGAACAAGCCTACCAAAAACAACATCTCTACACTATACCTCTGGATCATCTATGCAAAGTCCACAAAGTCTTCCTCAACTCAACAGTAGGAGGATCATCCCGTGCTAATTAAAATCTTGGAATACAAAAAGGCAGCTCGAAGGATCACTAAAAATCTACAAAAGATGAGAAAAAAAGAGGCAGGAAACCAAAAAATCAACTCATTCAAGATGTGGGCAATTTCCTACTGAAATTGGGCCATATCCATTTGATCTCGAATAGATTTCCTCCCCTCCAACCCTCATTGTCCTCATGAAGATGCTATTCTAGAATATAAGGGGTCTCAACGCAAGAAGCAAGCAAGGATTTCTTCGAGAAAGGATAATGAAGGAACAACCAAACATTCTTCTTTTGCAAGAAACTAAATGCATGGGAGAGGAAGCTTCTCAGATTCTTAAAAAATGTTGGAAACAAGATAATCTTATCGAAATCGATGCAAAGGGGCCCGCGAGAGGTCTTGCCATGCTCTGGAACCCATTCATGGTACTAATGGAAGGATTTTTCACCTCCAACTAGACCATAACATCCTCCTTCCTTATTATTGGTTTGAATAAACACAACTTCATCATGAATATATATGAACCTACAAGGCTGAGAGACAAGGAAGCCTTCCTCCATCACTTAGAATGGATTTCCAATCACATCACCATCCAACGATGGATCCTTGGGGGCAATTTCAACATGATAACAGGTTTGGAGGAAAAGAAGGGGGGCACACACATGCTTGAAAATGTGAGCAGTTCCACCAAACCATTGGTCTGTTGAATCTCATTGATGTAGAAACATAAAATGGTCCCTTCACCTGGCCCAATAGACACTCGGGGAAACAAAATGTCTTCAATAGATTAGACCACTTCTTAATTTTGGAATCCATCATGATGGATGGGCTAGCTTGGAATGCCACAATGATTGACACTCCAGTATCTGATCACTGGCCGATTCTCTTATCGATAAACATTAGTGGCACCCCGGGCTGGAAACCATTCCTCTTTGAAAAATTCTGGTTGATACGCCCATATTTGCAGGCTAACATAAAGCTCTAGTGGAAAGAAGCTGCAATCCCAACATGCACTCCTATGTACAGATTTCAACAAAGGATAAAAAATCTCAAGCAACAATTGAAATCTTGGAATAAGTCTACTTTTGGAAACATCTTCCATGCTCAAGAAATACTCAATCAACAAATACAAAACCTCCAACAACAGATCAGATCTCGAGGCCTCACTGATTCTCTAAAGGGGCAAGAATCTCTCCTAAACAACCAGTTAGAGGAAATATGATCGCAAGAAGAAATCTTGTGTAGACAGAAATATCGCATTCAATTTCTCAAAGAGGGAGAAAAAAATACCAAATTTTTCCACAGATCAATGGTCCAGCGCCACACACAAATCACATCACTCACCTGGTTTTAGACCAAGGCCTTGATATACAAAAACATGCTGATACAGAAAAGGAATTACTCTCTTACTACAAAACAATTCTTACGGAACCCCCTATAGATCGATCCCTTATGATTGAATCTATCCTGAAGCAGATTCCTAAGGAAGTCATGAAAGAGCAGAATGAGGTATTGATGATCCCTATCACTCAAGAAGAAGTAGACCAAGCCTTAAGGGACACCCCACTCAACAATATCTTGGGTCGGAGGGGTTTACTTCAGATTTTTTCCATCACTGCTAGAACATCATCTATGAAGACGTCTGAGAAATAATAGAGGATTACAGAAAATTTGGGTAGGTCCTTCAAGCCCTCAACACCACCTTTCTTACTCTCATTCCCAAAGAGAACAAAGCAACCTTCCCTTCTCACTTCCGACCCATTGCACTCTATAATGTAATCTATAATCTTATCATGAAGATCATTACTAAGGATCTTGAACCTATCCTACCGTTCATCATCTCTTTAGAAAAATCGAGATATGTGGAGGGAATATAGCTATTGGACAATGTCATCCTAGCTCACGAAGTAATCCACTCGCTTCATATGAACAAATCTCCAGGTATGTTTCTAAAATTGGATCTTTCCAAAGATTTTGATAAATTAAGCTGGAACTACATGAAATCAACCCTTCTAGCCTTTGGTTTTGATCCCTCATGGGTCTCATGGATATTCAATCTCACCTCATCAGCCCTATCCTCCATCTTAATCAATGACGTCCCTTCCAAACCATTCTCTCCCCCAAGAGGAATAAGGAAGGGAGATCCACTTTCTCCCTTTCTCTTCATCTTAATAAAGGAAGGGTTGATCCGAGCCATTAAAGTATCCATCATAGACCACTCCCTTTCTAGTATCAGCCCCCAGGGTATATCTCCCCCCATTTCACACAATCAGTTCGTGGATGATATACTCCTCATGGGAGTCCCCACATTTAAAAAATCTCTTTGCATCCTCTCTATTATCAACCTTTTTTGTGATTCTTTGGGTATGGAAGTCAACCTCTCCAAATCCCAAATTTTCTTCTTCAATATGCCCATCCAGATCAAACGTCATATTATGCAACTCTTGGGGTTTAATCGTAGCATCCTCCCTTACAAATACCTTGGCATTACCCTAATTGATAAGCCGCTAAGAAATACCTCTTGGGACAATCTACTTTCTGGCTTCTAGAAAAAACTTTCCTCTTGGTATTTTCGCTGCCTCAATCTACTTGGTCGCCTCATCCTCCTCAAATATTTCCTACAATCCCTCTTGATCTATGTCTTGTCAGTTCTAGCAAGCCCAAAATTTATCCTTAGCACTTTAATAAATATTCAAAGGAGATTCCTATGGAAGGGAAACAAAGAGGGCCACAAAATGACTTTGGTAAGTTGGCAAAAAGTGTGCAGACTGAAGAACGCAGGGGAACTCAGTGTCAGAGACCCCTCTCTTCTCAATAAATTCCTCAGTGCAAAAGTTTGGTGGATATGGTTAAAAATTCCGCAATACCTCTGGGCATGCTTCTAGAGGAAAAAATACACCCCAGCCACTCTGAAAAAGGATCTAAATAGATGGAATGTTCAGAGCCTAGGGTCTCTTATATGGAATGTAGCTAGGCACGACAAGGGACTGATAATGGATCACACTTTATAGGAATTGAAGGGTGGGACTTCTTCTCTCTTCTGGAGAGATTCCTGGAAACAAATTACATCCATGAACATAGATCCCAATATGAGATCTTTCATTCCCTTAATGACAGACACAGGCCTCCATAAAGTGATCAAATTCTGGATTTTGAAAGTTTCAAGAGACACCTGGCGCAAATGGAAAAACACTCACGAAGATCTGAACATCCCCCGTGAGATAAATATTCAACCACTGCTAGATCAACTTAACTCAAGGAGAATCTTCAACCAACAACGGGAGGACAACCTAAGGTGGGGTCACACAAACAATGACACCTTCAACATACAATAATCTTACTCCCTTAGCACATGACATAGCTCCCTTCTAAGAGAAGAGGTTTGGGGAAAATTTCGGGGAGAAAAACTATGGACAAAAGTTAGCACCATCCTTTGGTTAGTGGAAAACAATAACATTCTTACTTGGGACAACCTAAGGAAAAGAGGCTTTATAGGCCCTCTTGGTGACACCTATGTGGTACGAAGGAGGAGACACAAAATTATCTTCTCAATCTTTGCTCCTATAGTTCGTGCCTTTGGGATCACAGTGCTAGCATCATGAGAACCTCAGGCAGGAACCGTACATGTATCCGAAAAAAAATTGAAGGATGTTGAGAGTCAAATTTCCAATCTCCCATCCTCAACAGAATTTGGCAGCTTCTTTCTGGCTTCATCCTTTGGAAAATTTGGAGGGAATGGAATCACCCAATATTTAAATCTACCTCCTAGAACTAGCAAGAAGTCCAATCTAAAATCCACTACAATATTAAGGAAACTATCTACTTGCACCACTGGATGGATTATGACTTGAACTACCCAATGAATGAGTGATTCATCCTAAATTATTGGCAATTCAATCTCCCTGCCTCTCTTTCATCCCCCTCCCGAGGTAACATTCCTAAGATCAACCCTTCCCATTGGGAGGCTATGCAAAGAGGTTTCTACAAAATAAATTTCGATGGAGCCTCCAAGGGGAATCTGGGATGCGTAGGATATGGAGCAGCCATTCACAATAGCAAAGGAGAGATCCTCCACATCACTGCCTGAAACCTGGGGCTTAACACCAACAATGTAGTGGAAATTTGGGGACTTCTCAAAGGTTTTCAAGCAACCAAAGAACAAGGGATATCCCTCCTTATAGCATAAGGTGACTCACAGATAGTCATTAACCTCCTCTCTCATCTCCTAAATGAAGTAGATCCGGAGAATATATCCACAAGCTGGAGACTCGTGAACGGGTTGATCAGAATTAAGTCAATCCTTCAGCCTTAGTGGGTAATTCTTCCCTCCCACATCCAAAGAAAAGCTAATCAAGTAGCAGATATGTTGGCAAACTTTGGGGTAGACTTGTAGGAAGGAGACTTCTCCTTCTTTCCAACCTTGTCTCCAACTCACCCCTTCATGATCGCTTGCATAAATATTGCTGACAACAAGGATCAACTCATAGATGGGGTGTTTAAGGACACAATAGGTGGACAACCATAGAGGAGAATGCCTAGCCAAATCTCTTGCCACCTGGAGCCAACACATGCACACTCATCCTTTACCATCACCTCATGAATTTAAAGTGTCAGCCACCGCTCCTCGGCTTTCACTCACCTTCGATCTAGTGTTATGACTTAGCACCTCTGTTCATAGGAATTTAAATGGATATGGGTTGGATGAAGCCATAGTCCCATCACCCATCCTAACATGGTGGCTTTAGAACTGTGTCATGGAGCACCAAGGATCATTCGAGCCCTTGGCCTCCAAATTCATGGCCTCCTCTAGATTTTGGTTCCATCCTTCTTCTCTGGCTCAAGATTTTGTAGTGCACCTAGCCCTCAACACCCAACATCTCTCCACTAGTTCATCTTTGTCACTACATACAGTTGGTCTCGTGCTCGTTGAGCAACCATTCTCACTTTCCTCATGCATTCCTCATCTGGTTTTAGGTGGCTATTTCTATGCCTTGACTCAGGGGCAAGCCGAAGAGGGGTGCGTCCTGGTATGCGGCTAGAGGAAGGGGAGAGAGAAGGCCTGTCTCTCCTCTAGAAAATGAGTTTGCCTCCACCCCGACACCTATTGTTTCTCCCACTCCCTCCTTCACTTCTATTTCTTTTACCCAAGACAACACTCTGGACTTATATCCGCTGTCGAATCCCTTTTCTTGTCGAATTGAATGGTTCAACAGTCTCAGAAACTCTCTCGGCTTCACTCCTAGGCTTAGTCCGTCCCCCCCACTACCCTCCACCTCCTCCTCCTCCATCTCCACCTATTGTCACCTCCACCACCCCCATTCCTTCAACTCCTTCCTCTGACTCCCACACTTCCTCCTCCTCCTCTCTCTTCTTCTTGCTCCCACTGCGCAGAAAGGGACACTTTCAAGGATTCCCTAGATGTCATTAAGTGAGGAATTGAGGACATCAAGGCCGACATCAACGCGATGCATCACAAGGAAATAGAGTGATGGCGTTGAGTGGACCTTCTGGTGACATTCCTTTAGGACCTCAGGCAGGCTATCTTGAATAGAGACAAGATCGACAAAGACACCATGCATGTGTGTCAGGTTTTTTTGGAGAAAAGACTCGACCCCAACATTTGATAATTCCTTCTGGCTCAAGTTTCCTGTTTTCTATGTTTTTCGTTAGTATAATTCATAATCTTTTTTCCCTACGTGACCACTCAGTTTTAGGAGTTTTTGGTCTTAGCAAACAACTAGTATTTTGGGTTTGGTCTGTTCAGTCTAAAATACAAAATCTTTTCCCACGTGGCACTGTATATCTCTATCTCTCACAGTTCTGCAAATTTTTCATGAACACTTTGAATTTTCGGCCATGTGGCAACATTGGTTTCCGACCAGGGCAATGTTGTCACAACCGCCTTTGATAGCATGACAGATGTAATTTTTCTGCTTCGTAGGTTTTAATATAATTCCTAACTTACAAAAAAAAAGATATTTATAGTCTGAGAAATAAAGGAAATATCCTCTTGTTAGGAGAATTTAATTCTAGAACTGAAACTAATCAAGTTATTATCTTAAGCAATGATTCCAACCCCAATCCTCTATGGCTAGACGAGGACCATGTTTTAGCTAATAGATACAATATAAATTTGGAAGACTTGAATGATAATATATATGGCACTTAGCTAATTAAGCTTTGCAGTTATTAATATCTAATCATTTGTAATGGTTTAATGAAGTGGACAAAATCTAACTAAATGACTTGTATCCATGGGATGGGTAGTAGTGTTGTGTACTCTGTGATATCGGGCATCCCTATTTACAACCAAATAGTAAATTTTGACCTTTTAAACAACCATGATCTTGAATATGATCATAGAAATTTAACCCTAACTCTAAACTTTACCATGCACGAAAACCCCTTGAAGATAACTATGGTAACCAAAGGCTTCTACCTTTTGAAAAAAATTAAGCTAATCTCTTTTTAAGGGACTTAAACACCTAATTAAATCTTATATTGATATAATTTTATAAATGGAACGAAATGAAATACATATGTATAACAAATAAATGCATAGAGATACAGTAAAACTTGAAGTCTATTAATAAAGAGAACCTACTGAAATTGTAAAAATGCAGACTAAAATAAACTTGCTTGAATGGTGGCATCTTATCTCTGAGAAGAGATATGATGGATAAGCTCCTTCACAAGAAGATGAGTACAATAAGGATCCAAAGGAATTTTTAACATAAAACATAAATGAGAAATCCCTAAACGTCCAAAACTCTAAACCCAGGAGATGAAATGCCAAAAGTTGTGTGGGCTCTGATGGGGGTAGTTGATATGTCAACTTATCAAGGACACAACTTTTGCATACAATCTCCATTTTTTGCACTCAATACACTTTTGGAAAGGTATAGCCAAGGAGTATATATTTTTTTCGGCCTAGCATCTAATAATAGCTACATGCTATCTGTTTTCGAGCCCAAAAAACGTCATTTAGGGCCTCAAAATGGCCCTAGAAGTTTGGGACCCGAAAAATTGTAAACAAAATGCCAATATGGAAATTGTTCTTTGAGCCAATGGAATAGGTGGGTGGCCACTGATATCCACCTTGACCAGTCCTCCCTCCTTTGGAATCAGTGGTCTCCATTGTGTTGAGTACCCCCATCATATGGGGGAACTTCTTCTAAACTTGGCCTCAGGTGAGCCACTTGCCTTGGTGCAAGAGTTGCTCTACTTTGACAACCCGATGAAGTTGGATCCTCTATTGGTGAGTTCTCTTAATTTGAGTGTCCCTGATATAATCAATGGTTTCCTATTCCATTCAATTAGGGTTGAGCTCTGTCATTGTCAATTTCTTTGCGATCTCTAATGTGTCCAATAATGGTGGGAAGTATGGTGAAAGGAGGTCCACATTGAACATTGGGTGTAGGCAAAGGAAGGAGAGAATACTTAGCTCAAAATAATTGTCACCCATATCCTTGACAATGGTGTAAGTTCCATAGCGAAGTGGATGATTATTTCAATGGGGTCTTGTAAGGTGCTCTTTCTGTAAATGCAACTAGAGTTTGTCTCCCACCTGAAACTTGTGTGACACCCGATGTTGATCATGACACTGTTTGTACGTAGCATTGGATTTTTGAAAAATATTATGGACCTATTTCTAGATGTACTAAATCCATTTAATAAACTTGGTGTCCTTGTCAGCCTCAAATTGAGCATGAGATGATTCTTCTTGTGTGGATGCAAGCGGAAACACAACATCAATGGGACCCAATGGTTGAAATCCCAACCCCACCTGAAAGGGATTGTGGATGGTCAAGCTATAAAGGGATATGTGGTAGTTGTGTTGAACATAGATGAGGCTCTCATCCCATGTGTACAGATATTTTTAGTTGTACATGCACAAGATATGCATGATCATTTTGTTGACGACCTTTGTCTGGCCATCTGTTTGGGGGTGGAAGGAGGTGGATTTGGTGAGCTTGGTGTCCAACAATGAACAGAGGTTGGACCAAAATGTGCTTAGGAACCTGTTGTCCTGATCTGATATGATGGAATATGGTATCCCAAAGTGTACCCACACCCATTCAAAAGATATCTTGACAGTGGCCTCCACTATGATATTCTTCTTGTAGTTTGTTAGGATGGCCATCTTAGAAAATCGATCAACCACCACAAAAAACATAGTCATTTCCCTTCTTGGTTAAATGAATTCCTAACATGTAGTCCATCAAGATGGATTCTCATGGCATGTCCAGAGTAGGAAGAGTGGTGTACATGACTTTCTTCTTAGTGGTTGGTTTGGAAATGGTGTAGGTAATGCAGGACCTGATATACTTGTTGACGTCTTGGTGAAGTTTCAGCCAATAGAAATTCTTCTGCAGTATTGCCATGGTCTTTTCCATGCCAAAATGCCTTTCCACCCAACTAGAGTGAGCTTCCAAAATAATCTTTTCACGCTCTCTTGAAGGAACACAGAGGTTTACCAGATGGCATAATATTCCTTATTGAATAAGGAAAGTGAATCACAGTTGTGCCTGTGCCCAACATCTGCCAAGTGGTATCAAAGTCAGGATTGCTCTTGTAGAGTTGGGGCCACTTGGATGCCTCATGTCCATAGGAGTGGAGCATCATTGTTAAGGATGAAACTGGAGGTCGACTAAGGTAGTCAATGACACGATTGGTTCTCTCTGTTGGTCGTTCTACAATTTTCCTTGTATATGCATGAACTGTAGAGACTTGTGATCAATGTGGATGACACTATCCTTCCACAGAATGTAGTTCTTCCATTTTCGACAGGATTGTACAATGAAATACATTTCTTTGTCATAGGTGGATTACTTATTGTTTCCATATGATAGTGTCTCACTATGATATGCCACTGGATGACCATGTTGAGTGAGAACCGAACCCATGACATAGTCTGAGGCATCAGTCTCAATCTCAAAAGGTTGTATAATATCGAGTAAGGAGAGTATTAGAGCTAAGCACAAGAAACATTTAATATCATCAAACACTTGTTGTTGTGAATTCTCCCACATGAACTTTGTCTCGCCACCACGCTTGGTCACTTGGCTGAGGGCCCATGCAATATGGGAGAATCCCAACATGAACTTGCAATAGAAGTTGGCAAGTCCTAAGAAACTTCGAAGCTCAGTTAGTGTCATCGCAGCTGGATAGTCACAAATGACTTGTTTCTTGTTTATATCCACATGCACACCATGATCATCAACAATGTAGCCTAGGTATTGGACCCTGTTCATGTCAAAGGAGCATTTTTCCAAGTTATCATATAACTTGTGTTGTCACAGAATGTGAAGGACCTACTGAATATGTTGCAAGTGTTATGCCCAATTATTTTTGATGATGAGGATATCATATAGATATACCACCACAAAAGAATTAGTGAAATGCCACAATACATCGCCCACCAATCTCATGAAATTTGTTGGAGAATTTGTCAAACCAAAGGGAATGACTAGCCATTTGAAAAGAGCTTCTTTGGACTTGAAATCATTATTCCATACATCACTTTGTTCTATTGGGACCTTGCAGTGGCCAGTCTTCAAGTCAATATTACTAAAAAACTTGTCTCCCTTTTGCTTGTCAAGAAGTTTGTCAATTTGGGGTATTGGGTACTGGTTCTAGGCTGTGATTTTTTTTAAGGATCTGTAATCAATGTAGAGTCACCAAGTGCCATATTTTTTCTTCACAAGTAAAATTGGACTCCTGTAGGGTGAGGAGTTGGGTCTAATGTGCCTCAAGTATCTATTGTATATTTCACTTGATTTCCTCATCTTCCATCAGAGAGCGATGATAGATTGGCCCATTGGGTAGAGGTGCACCGAGGGTTATATCAATTTAATGGTTGACCTGACAATGCAACAGTACCCCAGTGGGTGAGGAGAAGATGTATTTGTATTCTTCCACGATCTTGTCTACATGCTTCTTCTATGTGGATAGGCCTTGTGCAAAGGCCATATATGTGGCTACGACCTTTTGTTCACTTTGAGAGAGAATCATGAAGAAGATAAATTTATTGGTCTAGGAGTTGACCTTGCATTACTTAGATGATATTAAATAAATGGTTGTAGGAGGAGCTACCTCTAGTGTCTTGTACAATTGTCTACTCAAAGTAATAATAACACTAGGAGTTCTAGACTCATATACAACATGTTGCTTCCACAAGTATGGTTGGCCTAAAATAACATCACAAAATTCAGGGGGGGAAATATCACACAATACCTCATCCTTGAAGGGATTAATGATATAGGGAAGATGAAAATGTTGGCCGACACAAAGATATCTTCCTTGGTGGAGCCACCCAATGGTGTAGGGATATGGGTGTGGTGTCGACGATAGGTTGAACCTCTTGAAAACCTCTATTGAGATCAGGTTCTTTTGATTTTCTCTATCAACAATTAAATTCAAAGGATCACCCTTCACCCACATTTTTGAGTGAAAAAGGAATTCACCTTCCTCCAGTTCTTCTGGTTCACTTTGCTGGACCTTAGTGGTAGCGACATTGGAACTGGGTTCTACATCAATGACTTGCTTCCCATTTTTTGAATCTAATTTAGATTCAGAACCTACCTATGACTCTGAGGCTTTCATCTTAGCCACCAATGACTACTTCGAGCGGCATTCATCATTGTTATTCTAGGGGATTTTATGGAATTCACACCACTTCCCAGTGTCTTTCTTCATCTTCTCATTACCCTTCTTTTTTTGCGTCTTGGACTAGTTGTACTAAGGGGGTCCATCCTTGCTCTGTCCTTTGTTCTATGGGTTGGGGTCACCTTTTCCCTGCTTATTCTATGAGTAATTTGTAGATCTAAACTCCCACTTATTCTATTTAAATTTATGGTCAATTTGATAGCATATCGATAAGCTGCACCCAATGATGAGATGTCCAAAAACTCCATTTATGTTTGGATGGTACTATGTAGAAAGTTGTGGTACTTGAGCACTATACTTCATTCAAAGTCTTTGATACCCAGCTTGGTGCGCAAGGTATGGAAGATATTTGTGAACTCTGGTACTATCTGGTCCCTTTCCTGTCGCATTATGGTCCATCTCGTATACTAGTAATCATAGCTTCCAACATGGTAGTATTGTTTCTTAATAGAATACCTAAAAGAATCTCAAGTGGGAGTGATAAAAAATATCTCAGATTCCTTATTGGCCTTTTTCTCATGGTAAGTCTCCCACCAATCCTTTACATGGGAGACAATCTCAAGGATCGCAAAGGAAATCTTTTCTCTATTGGAAAATTATGGATTGAAAATTATCCTTCTAGCAGATTCAACCATTTATCTACATCATCCACATCTATATGTCATTTAAATAAGGGAATATAAAAATTGACTTGTACCTTGAAGTAGGAAATGCCTCCAAAGTGGTCACTTGATGAATATCCATCACTTCTTGGAAGCCCTTAAAGGATCTATACAAAGTTATCCATCATCTCGTTCCTTTGTCGCACGAGTGCTTCCTAGATCACACTTTTAAAAGGATCTCATGCTACATCATCTCTCTTTTCTTCTGCCATGGGAGGTCGTCATGATCCGGTGGGGGGGGTGTGTGGCAATCTTGCAAGGGATCAACCACTTCAAGTACAAACACCTTGTCGTTTGACCTCATTGGGGAAATGCACAAAGAAATAATAAATATAAGACCACTCCTATTCCAATGATCTGTATTTATAAATGGAAAGAAATGAAATACATATGTATAACAAAGCAACAAACAATGATAAAGTAAAATTTGAATTCTATTAATAAAGAGAACATGTTAAAAATTTAAAAATGAAGACTGAAATGAACTTGCTCGAATGGTGGAAACCTATCTTTGAGAAGAGATGTGACGACTATGCTCATTCACACTACTACATATTGAAAAATTTGCGACGACCACTTGTGACGAAAATACTCTTTCGTCGTAACATGCAAGAGAAAAAGTTCAATTTTTCTAAATCCACCCCGTATTCGTCGCTATCTCAATGCATGTAGTTTGAATAAGTTATTATGGTGAATTTTCATCACAAGAGTGACAAATGTAGTTTGTTCGTCGCAAGAGAGATGACTTACCTAACCTTAAAATTGACCGTTAAAAGTGACCTAAAATAAATAGGAAATAAAAGAAATATTTTTAGGTCACATTTGTCGCAATTGCGACGACAATGACCTAAAATTGGACTATAAATATTTGAAGATTTAAATATGTTGCGACAATCTTGCTATAACAATGATGGTTCCGAAAGGGTATTTTTGTGCGGAAGAATGTCGCAGAATGTTGTTAGAGGTGGGGAAAAAATTAAAGCGGGTGAAAAGGGTGATGGTAGATGTTATTGCCCTTGTAAAAACAATTTCCTCAAACGTCCCATAAGAATTTTAATAGCAACAACTACAAAACATTGTAGGAAATATGGGCACATTGATGGTGGATCAAATGAATATTGTCCCATGGTAATTAGCTATATATTCATTATCCTTTTTTTTTTTTT
>SNQJ01S0002016.1:257327-278522 GCA_010110895.2 Picea sitchensis | reverse complement strand
ATCTTTTATTTTTTTTATTTTTGCTTGTCTACTTTGGTCAAAACAAATAAAAATTCATTTTGTTGTTACAGTATGTTCTACTGTTATTTCTCCAAAACGAATTTGACAACAACGTCAATCAAGTTATATATGATCTTGGAAAATACATGAGGTAAGACGTAGTTGTGATTTATATGCAAAATGTTCTTTCAAATTATTGTTGTACTTAATGACACATGTTTGACTTTTAATGTAATGTAATATATTATATTATGTTATGTTGAAACATGTTATTTTCTTGTGTTATGATCTCATGTAGATGGTTGTCATCGAAAGAAATCCATGAAGATGATATAAAGTATTGGAAGAGAGAAATTCTTCGTCTAATGTGTGAAATGAAAAAGTATATACCTCCTACATTTTTCAATGCACAAGAACACAACCTCATACACTAAGTTGAGGAGGTTAAAATTTGTGGACTTGTTCACACAAGGTCAATGTGGATGGTGGAGAAGCACTTGAAATCATTGAAGGCATTGGTTAGAGAAAGAGAACGTCCTAAGGGTTCTATGGTGGATGGATATATGGTATATCAATCCATGGTCTATACTAGTCAGTATCTTCCTAAATTAGTAGCGCCAACTATGCATGCAGTGGATCGCATTTGAGATGTGAACTCCATTAAAAAAATTGAATATCAGGAGCATTTGTTGGGGAAAGGTAGAATGAAAAAAATGAGAGGTAATATATTAATAATTGTGAAAATTTTATATTAATAATACATATAAAGTTTCGTTTTTGTGTATATGATCATACTCATTAATATATTAATATAATTTATTTCATAAATTATAAATATTATAATTACCTGCATATTGTATGTTATAACTAATATTTAATATTGGTGAATTATGTTTTTTTTATTCAGTTTCTCTAGAGTGGGATGCAGTGCATTTATACATTGAAAACAATCTTGACTGGATGAATGTATGGATTGAAAGATGTAAACAACATAATGGAGGTAGGTTATCATGGCAACGACTGTCTGAATTGGTTAGAGAATATTTTTGTAACGAAGATGCCAATGTTACGCAAAGGGAAATTGATCTATTATATGGTTTGAAAAATGGACAGGTAAGTAATTTCACCCATTTTATTCAATTATTTTATATTATAATAATGTGACTACATGTGTATTGTATTTTCCAGATACTTTCAAAGTTATATAAATATATGTTAATTTATTGCACATTTTACATATCTGACATATTACTGTTGAAACACCACAAGGCTATGTGGTGCAATGGTCATAAATTTTGCATCAAGCAATTGGATGAAACCAGGAAACTTTTGATAGTGGGATAATTGCAGTATTCCAGGTTACTAATGTTTCCTCTAGGAGTGACAGACATCCCTAAGAATATGAAAATGGATACTATGGGTATTTAAATGATATACTTGAGTGTGAATTTAATTCCTTCAAATTAGTTTTTTTTTATTTCAAATGGTATAGGTTATGAATGCATGAACGTGATGAGGAAAGAACTGTTATTCAACATGCCAATGGATTTGCAATGATTAAAACACTGATGTTTGAAAGAGGACATGATCGATATGTTTTTCCAAGACAATGTGAATGGGTCTTTTACTCAAATGTTCTAGGTGAAAGGGATTGGTCATTTGTTGTTAGATATGATCCAAGAGGAAGGCCAATTAAGTATACTCATTTATAGGAAGAAGATGATATTGAATATCAAGAAGATGATTTGACATAATATTAGACAGAGCCGAAAGATCATGGAGGGTCGACAAATGAAGAATATGAAGAAGATCATGATCTAGGCATAGGAGACAATATTGCAATTCTTGATGATGATGTCGATGAAAATATGCTAGAAAATGACACTGATGATGATGATGATATCATCAATCCTTTCAACATCATTTCAGAACCAGATGATGATATAGATGTCGAGTTCGATGAAGAAGATCAAGATAGCGAATAAGGATGATTACATAGATGTTGAGGTTGGATTAGGTACATGACTATATAATATTTTAATTTGTATGAATTATTCTTTTAAAATAATTTACTTTTAATGTCATGGGTTAATTACATGTTTTTAAGTTTTATGTGATATTTTTATATCCTAGGTTACATGTTGTTTAATTATTATTTGAAACCTGAAAATAGTTGTCAATATAGTAAAGTACATGGTAGACTAAAAATATCATTTAGAAAAACATAATTTCATGTACCTTCATTAATTTTTGTTTTTGTAGTTTCTATGCATGAATCTTAATAGGACGTTGTTTTCGATTATTTTATATTTTATAGATTGGGTTTTGAGGATTAATTGAGAGTGATGTGAGGGGGAGGGGAGGGGCCATGTGAGATTCCACCTTCACATGGTTGGCCTTGTTTAGTAAAGGATAAATTATTCTTGAAACCAAGAGAAGCTCTTTCATTTTTATACCATCATGATCGTATAATATTTCATCAATATTGTTACCTATTTGAATCTTCTTAGAATTGAAATTCGTTACATAGTCGTTGAAAAAAGACAAAAGACTTATGTAGCGGATATTAATTTGGTCTTTGTGTGGGACATTTTATTAAATTAGTATGTTTTGTAAAAAAATAACGAGCAACGAGGAACGATGAACGAGGAATGGAAATTACACGAGGACTAGACACAGACAACAGGGACCTGCGAATGGGGCCAACATTGAAATTTTTTCAAACAGTTTCTGTATGCACTGGAATTTTTCACGGATAGACTATTGGAATGCCTTAACGATATGGGAGTGTTTTTGGACTCAAATTTGAGTGACACACCCACTTTATTCCATCATCAATTCATCATGTAAACCGTAAACCCTAATTTTCTTTCAAAGTATCCAATTTGGTTGACGCAAGTTTTAGGCTTTCGTCGGTCTTTATTCATTTTTATTTTAGGTTCTAAATTAATGTATATACAATGTATCTACATCATAGTTGTGATGAAAAATCCATCTATTTTATTTATTTCTTAATCAACACCATCAAGATACTAGAGGCAAGCAACATTGACATGTGAATGGGGCCAATGTTGAAATGTTTTCAAGCTGTATCTGTATGCATTGAAATTTGACGTGGATAGACTATTCACATTCCTTAAAGATATGGGAGGGTTTCTGGACTCAAATTTGACTGACACACCCACTTTCTTCCATCATAAATTCATCATGGAAACCATAAACCCTATTTTTCATATGTTCTAGTAGATATGTTAATGATTCCAAGTTTCATATTTGTATTTGATTGAAGGTCCAACTAGCTTGCAAAGTATCAAATTGATATTTCAAGTTGATAAACCAAATAGGAAATGAATCCAAGCATCATTTTATATCGTCGCAAGAGAGACGAATGTAAATAATCTTGCGACGAATTTGCTATACTATCGACGAAAAAAGTTCATCGATAGTATAGAAAATTCGTCGCAAGATTATTTACATTCGTCTCTCTTGCGACAATATAAAATGATGCTTGGATTCATTTCCTATTTGGTTTATCAACTTGAAATATCAATTTGATAAGTTCATCGATAGTATAGCTAATTCATCACAAGAATATTGTGTCTAATTTTAATGCTGTTACATGGTTTTAAAGGAGTGTAGGGATTATATTATGGTGCAATTTAGTGTAGTCTATAATAACAATCTCTATGTCAAACATCAAAATGGATAGTACCATATCTTGTTCATAAGACAAATATTCTTGGTATGTTTCCTTTGTGGATATGGTGGCTCAAGCCCTCAGTAAACATGATGCCAAACAATGAAATGTAACAATTTTACTATTGAATGATAGTGTTATGTCACCCATGTTTAATGAAATAACTTAAGGTTCTCATGTCCTATTTGAATCTTCTTAGAATTGAGATCTGTTACATAGTCGTTGAAAAAAGACAAAAGACTTATGTAGCGGATATTAATTTGGTCTTTGTGTTGAACATTTTATGCCATTAGTATGTAATTTTGTACAAAAATAATGGATATTGGGAACTACACCATGTTCAAGGAACAAGGAATGATGAGCGAGGAATGAAAATTGCACGAGGACTAGACACCGTCAACATGGACCTGCGAATGGGGCCAATGTTGAATTGTTTTCATACAGTTTCTGTATGCACTGAAATTTGTCATGGATAGAATATTTGCATGCCTTAATGATATGGGAGGGTTTTTGGACTCAAATATGAGTGACACGCCCACTTTCTTCCATCATTAATTCATCATGTAAACCATAAACCCTATTTTTCTTTCAAAGTACCCAATTTGGTTGATGCAAGTTTTAATCTTTCGTCGGTCATTCTTCAATTTTATTTCAAGTTCTACATTAATGTATATACAATGTATATGCATCATAGTTGTGATGAAAAATCCCTCTATTTCGTTGATTGCTTAATCAACACCATCAAGATACTAGAGGCGGGCAACAGTGACATGTGAATGGGGCCAACGTTGAAATGTTTTCAAACTGTATCTGTATGCATTGAAATTTGACCTAGATAGACTATTCACATGCCTTAATGATATGGGAGGGTTTTTGGAATCAAATTTGACTGACACACCCACTTTCTTCCATCATCAATTTATCATGGAAACCATAAACCCTATTTTTCATATGTTCTAGTAGATATGTTAATGATTCCAAGTTTCATATTTGTATTTGACTAAAAGTTAAATAGCTTACAAAGTATCAAATTGAGATTTCAAAGTTGATAAAACAAATATTAAATGAATCGAAGCATCATTTGGTATCTTCACAAGAGAGATGAATATAAATAATAATCTTTCTATGAATTTTCTATACTATCGATAAAAATTAAATTCGATGGTATAGCTAATTAAGTCATGAAATATTGTGCCTAATTTGAATGGTGTTACATGGTTTTCTATGAGTGTAGGGATTATATTATTGTGCAATTTAGTGTAGTATATAAAAACAATATCATGCCAAACCTCAAAATATATAGTACCATATCTTGTTCATAAGACAAATATTCTTGGTATGTTCCCTTTGTGGATATGGTGGCTCAAACCCTCGATTACACATGATGTCAAACAATGAAATGTAACAATTTACTATTAGTTAGTATTTTATTTCACTTATGGTTAAAGGAGGCAAATTAAGGTTATTAACCTATTTGAATCTTCACTTATAATTGAGATGCAATTTACATAATTAAGACGAAAAGAGACAAAAGACTTATTTTGTGGATATTAATTTGGTCTTTGTGTTGGACATTTTATGCCATTGGTACATGTGTAATTTTTGTACAAAATAATGGATCTTAGGGACTACACCATGGTCCAATTAATTAGAAATATGAGCAGGAACAAAAAGTACGAGGGACTAGACCGCAGAACAACGAGGGACCTGAATGGAATAGCGTTGAAACTTTTCAAGCAGTTTACATTATGCACTAAATTTGTCATGGATAGACTATTGGCATGCCTTACTTGATATGGGAGGTTTTGGACTCAAATTTGGGTATTACACCCACTTTATTCCATCATTAATTCATCATGTAAACCATGGCCTAATTTTCTTTCAAAGTACCCAATTTGGATTCCTCAAAGAAGTTTAGGCTTTGTCCAGATCTTTCCTTCCATTTATTTTGGGTTCTACATTAATGTATACACAATGTATATTATTCATATTTGTGATGAAAAAATACCTCTATTTCGTTGAATTCTTAATCAACACCATCAAGATACTAAAGAAATGAACCCAATGGTATTTGTGTGAATGGGAGATAGCCGTTGAATTTTTTTCAAACCGTATCTGTATGCATTGAAATGTGACTTGGATAGACTATTCACATGCCTTAACTATATGGGAGTGTTCTAGACTCAAATTTGACTGACACCCATCATCAATTCATGTTGGGAAACCATAAGCCCTATTTTCATATGTTCTAGTAGATATGTTAATGATTCCAAGTTTCATATTTGTATTTGGTGAAGGTCCAACCCAAAACACAAAAAGTATCAAATTGAGATTCAAGTTGATAAACCAAATATAGATAAGATCCAAGAATCATTTATATCCCCTCTCATCACAAAGGAGAGGCAGAATGTAAAATAATGTGCGAATAATTTGATATACTTTTCGTGAAAAGTTAAAACCGATAGTATAGCTAATTAGTTTACCAAAATATTGTGTCTATTTTGAATAGTGTTACATGGTTTTAAAGGTTAGGGATTAAATTATGGTGCAATGTAGTGTATTCTATAAGAACAATATACTGGAAACCTCAAGGTAGATGGTACCATATCTTGTTCATAAGATAATATTCTTGGTATGTTTCCTTTATTGGATATGGTGGCTCAAACCCCTCGGTACACATGATGCCAAGCGATGAAATACGAAAAGCAATTTTACTATTGAATGATAGTGTTATTTCACCCATGGTTAAGTAAGTAACTTAATTTTCTTAGGTCCTATTTGAATCTTCTTAGAATTGGTATTCATTACATAGTCCTTGAAAAAAAAAGGCTATGTAAGAGGGATATTAATTTAAGTCTTTAATGTGGGACATTTTATGCCAGTAGTATGTAATTTTGTACAAAAATAATGGATATTGTGGGGACTATGGTCAAGGAGAGCGAGGAGCAGAATGATGAATAAAACAAAATTACATGAGGACTAGACACCAATAGGGACCTACGAATGCAGAGATAGCGTTGAAATTTTTCATACAGTTTATGTCTGCTTGAAATTTGTCATGGATAGACTATTGGAATGCCTTAGTATGGGAGGGTTTTAGGACTCAAATTTGAGTGACCTGCACGCACTTTGTTCCATCATAAATTCATCATGTTGACGAGGCTATATGTGTTGGAAATTAAAGGGTTATAAGGGTTATGCTTGAACATTATAGATTACAAAGTGTTATAGGTTTAGGGGTTCATGGGTTGTTCTGCTGGTTATTGGATTACAATCAGGGTTATAATTTTTAAGGGATATAGGGGTTTTGGATTAAGTTTTATAGAGGTTTGGGGTGAAATATGTGAGTCACACTAATTATAATGGTTAAGGATTGTACAAGGGATTTGGGGTTACAAGAGTTTGAGGTTAGATATTATGAGTGTTAAGACTTATATAATTTAAGAAAAAGACATTATTGGGGATAGAGGTTAAAGGGGTTTTGGTATGTATAAGTTAGAGGATTTATCATAGGTTTATATATTTTAAGGGTTAAGGGTTATAGGTTATAAGGATTTGAGATTAGGGTTAAAGGGGGTTAGTGGGTTTATGGATTAACGGAGTTAAAAGGGTTAGTGGGTTTATGGATTAAGGGTTATATGAATTATGGGTTAGGTGTTAAGATATATAAGGTTTAGGGGTAATAAGGGCTATAAGTGTTAATGGTTTAAAAAATTATATATGATTAGGGGATATTGGTTAGAGACTAGTTGTTTAGGGGTTTTATTTGGATGGTTTTATGTATTAATGGTTGGTTAGGAATTATGAGGGATGAGGATTATGTATAATTAATTTGAATGGTTAAAATCAATGTTGAAAACATTGACATCGACATTGAAAAAATATCGCCAACGGTCCGAAGACAAAAATATTGGTAACATCAAAGGAAAATATTGGAAAATTTCGTAAGAATGAAAAATAATGTTGTAAGAATGAAAATATTGAAAATATCGCCGACCCTGATTTTGAAAATAATATCACCAACATCATGATATTACTGAGATGTTGATAACAACAGTTCAAAATAGTTGGGATATTTAAGAATTATAAGGTTAAATTTTGGGGCTTATAAAGAGTTATGATTAGGTTTACTATGGGTTGTTGGCGGTGCAGGGGTTTATGTATATAACTATTTTATAGATTAATAATTATAGGGGTTGGGTATTAGTTGTTATTAGGGTAAAGTGTGATTGAGAATATAAGTGTTATTGGATAAAGGGGTTTTTAAGGGCTAAAGGTTATGTTCTAGAATTATAGGTATAGGTTGATGATATTAGAGGCAAGGGTTCATAAGGATTAGGGGTTACACGAGTTAGGATTTTGTATTTATAATGATTAGGGGTTAAGAGTTTATAATTGCTAAGTGTTAGAGAGTTGAGAGATTACTATAAGAAATATGTGTAGGAGTTATTATAGTTTGGGGTTTTCAAATTTAAAAAGGGTTATAAGGGTTAAGTGTTAAAGGGGTGATATAGGTTTAGTAGGAGGAGTTATTATGGTTTGGGGTTTTCAAATTTAAGGGTTATAAGGGTTAAGTGTTAGGGGTGATATAGGTTTAGTGGGGTTTATGTATATAACTATTAGTGGATATAGCTAAACACTTATGGTTAATGGGGTTATAGAAACTAGAAGCTATACATATTATAAGGGTTAGTGGAAATGGGTTAATATTGGATAAAAGTTAATATTTATTGGGGTTAGTCATAACATGGGTTATATAGATAACGTGTAAAGGGTCAAGGTTTTTAGGAGTTAAGGGTTAAGTGCGATTGTGATTTATGTGGTTAGTGGTTAAAACAATTATAATGGTTAGGGCTTGTATTGCTTATAGATTATATTTGTTATAGGGGTCAGTAGTTATAATTGTTGGGGATTAAGGGTAACATAGTTTATAGGTTAGGATTGACATGGTTTATATGGGTTCATGGTTAAAAAGGTTAAATGGGTAATGGGTTTTAGAATTTGTGGCTTGGGGGAAATATCATTTATAGAAATCAAGGGTTATAATAATTAAAAATTAAGGGTTAGAATGATTATATTGGCTAGTGGTTATTTTGGTTAGGGGTTATGGTTCATGGGCTATCATAGATTAGAGTTTTAGGATTAGAGGTCATATTTGTTCAATTTAGGTATTCTAAGGGTTATAGGTTTTATACCAATTAAGGTAATAGTAGTGAGGGTTTATAGGGGTTTGAGAAAAGGGTTTATCCATTATAAATGTTACAAGAGTTAAAGTTTAATGAATATATAAGTTAGGGTTTATGGTAGTTAAGCTCATTAGGAGTTACAAGTCAGATAAAGGTTATATTGGTTTAGAATTGTGCTTTATAGGGATTAAGGGTTAATGTTTATAGCTGTTAAGTATGGAGAGAATTAAGGGTTAGGTGCTAGGGATGATAAGGGTTATAGTGTTACGAAGTAAAGTGGTTATATGGTTTGAGTATTATAAGGATTAATGTTTGTGAGATATAGGTATTAGGTTCTTAGGGTTAATAAGTTAGGCTTTAGCTATTTGGGGTTTATAAGTTATAAATTATAGAGGTTAGTGATTAGGGTTAACATAGGTGATAGACTAGTACTAATAATGGATAGATGTAATAGTTAATGTACATATTTGGGGTTATAAGGGTTAAAGATTAGGGTTAAATTTTCAAGGGTTTAGGGATTTGGGATTCTAAAAATTGTAGTGGCTTGGGGAAATAAATTATAGCAATTATAAGGGTTAATGACCATAGGTTATTAGAGGTTATATGGTTACTTGGTAATAGTGGTTGTATGTAATAGTCTTAAAAATTATAGTTACAGGGGTTACAGATTATAAGGGATATGGGTTAAACATTAGGGATGAAAAGGGTTAAGGGTTATAGAGGTTATGGGTTTAGGGTTACATACATTAGTGTATATAGTTATTAGTTGATAATCCTTATAATTGTTATGGAATGTAAGGTTTAGGGATTTTTTGTTATAGAGGTTAAGGATGAAACATGTGACACAACTTATAATGGTTATGGATCATATCAATTACTACATGTGCTAGGGATAAGGGGTTATAAGAGTTTGAGGTTAGAGATTACATTAAGGGTTAGCAGTTATATAATTTAGGGATTAAGGGTTATTAGGGACAAGGGTTAGGGTACTTTCTTGATAACGAATGAAAATTAAATTACACATGGTATAATGTTCAAGGGTTATAAAGATTATGGGATTGGGCTATAGGAATTAGGTGTGAAAGATATTATAGGGGTTAGTGGTTTGCCATTCCCCTATGGATAATACCCCTATGGATAATATGAGGATGAATATTGGTGCTGGAAGTTAGGGGTTTTAGTTGACTAAGGGTTTGGGTGATGGAAGTTAGGGGTTTTAGTGACTCATGCAACCCATAGGATATCTGGTGAATTGATGATGCATGTAGAGAAAGTCCTTGCTATGACCTACTGTGGGTGGGCCTAGATGTTATTGATGGTGCTAAAGCACCAAATCACCTCCTATGACAATTAATAATGGTGGAATTGTTCCTTTGGGATAGTACTATGTGTTTTTTTTCAAGAACATACCCATGCTTCAACCACATGTCATTATCTGAGATGGAGGTCCTAAGGTGCTAAGTATGTAATGGTGGGGTCAGTTGTTAAGATGATGGGGAGGTAGGGTTTAAGGGAATGTGTTCCCTCTTCCCTATTCGTGACCTCCATTTGTATTATCTATGTATTCTTTTGAATTATTCTAAGCATTACTAGTACCCAAATATAATATAATGGAAAATGGGTTTGTTAGCAACATGGAATGTTAATGCAATGAAGTGGGTTTTCTTTCTATCGTGGAGAAGTTCATTGATGGGGCACACAATTAAGTGTGTGGGTTAAGTGCATCAATTAGCTACATTGGTCGATTATGTGAGTTAAGTGCATCAATTAGCTACATTGGTCAATTGTATGGGTTAAGTGCATTAGGATATTTGGGTGGATTAGAATAGTAGTTTTGGGTTAGTGCCTTGGTGGCCATGTTTGAAATTAGGAGTAATTAGCACATTAGGGTGAAATTTCTTGGGTTGATGTGATAGCTATAGCCACTCTTAATCTAACACTAACATTTATAGTGGTTAGTTGTGTGCTCTAGTTTCATGCATTAGGTTCATGGGTTGGGTGTGTGGGCAGGTGCATAAATTAGGTGTATGGCTTATAATTGTAACTTGTGTCTTGATCAATATGTTGGTGGCTTTAGTTCATGGGTTAGATACACATGTCAAATATGTAGTGGAATATTTGGGGTTAGGATATTTGGGTGGCTCAGAATAGTGGTTTTGGGTTAGTGCCTTGGTGGCCATGTTTGGAATTAGGAGTAATTAGCACATTAGGGTGCAATTTCTTGGGTTGATGTGATAGCTACATACACCCTTAATCCAACACTAACATTAATAGTGGTTAGTTGTGTGCTCTAGTTTCATGCATTAGGTTCATGGGTTAGGTGTGTGGGTAGGTGCATAAATTAGGTGTATGGCTTATAATTGTAACTTGTGTCTTGATCAGTATGTTGATGGATTTAGTGCATGGGTTAGCTACACATGTCAAATATGTAGTGGCATCCATCACAATGTTGATGTGAAGAAAAATCCCCAATTGAAGATATGATCAAATCCAAGCTTTCCAACAAAGTATTCCAAGGGGAGAGAACCAACACAATGCTAAGCCAACCCCATGCATAAAACTTCCAAGAGAGAATGGTATAGAATAGTTAGAAGGACTAGGGTTGCTAACTAAGTGAATTGTGTTGTGTTTCATCCATCAAATGACCACCTGACCCATGGTAATTTCTCTTTAGGAGACCCAAATGAGTGGAAATGAGTTTCCACTCATAGGTTCGATGACCAAATCCAAGTTCACCAAATCCAACAACACAATAACAATTAGTTCAAGAGAGAACCCATCAATGACGGAACAACATTGGAAGGGATAAGACAAAGGATCAACATAGAGGAGGAAGGTTTCTCTCATGAATGACACAAGTTCCCAAGGAATGTGATTTCATTTCAAGTAAAATGTCCAACTATAACACATCATGGGATGTAATTTCCCACTGAGACATCATGGGTGTGAATTAAATTGTCATGTAGTTGGGTTTCACGAGTGTAAATTAATTTTGAGTGTAGTTCACTTTTTCCCTAATAGCAAGGATTTGCAACAACGAGGATGTGTTATTGTCACACTATCCATTAAGGCATTCTAAACAATGCAACATCACCCCAACACCATCGATAATTGTCCAAAAAATGGCTTTGTCCCTAGTACCACATGCATTAGACCTTACACCAAAATCATTGTTATTTGTTTGATGGGATATTTGTCTAGGGTTATGAGTGTATTAGCCTTGCCACTACTCTCAATGTTCCTAATGTGAACTCTACTCCAATGTCTTGATATAAATCTTGTGATTGTGGGGTATTGACACTTGTTCTCGGTGAAATAATATATTAACACTTTTCGGGGTATTGACACTTGTCCTAGATTATTATTATTATTATATCAATTATATTAAATAATATATAATTGATATATATTAATTATATTAAAAAAATAATAAAAATAAAAAAACAAAAAAAATAACAAATTTCAAAGAAAATAACAAGAAATAAATAAAATTGAAATGTATAATGAGCCCGCGCCCATATTTCACACACAACAACACTAGAGTGAAAACCCTTGAAACCCCGCCATTCTAGCCCAGTGAGAGGGAGGAGATAAGGCGCGAGAGGGAGGAGACAACCCCATGCAGTGGTGCAAAACCCCATGAAACCCGACCTCCATTCAATTCGAACCCAGTGAGAGGGAGGAGAGAATCCCCACATAGTGGAGATAAGGAGGCCCTACACCTACACAATGAATTGTGACATTCGAGTCCAACACACTTGATCAAGTGACGTCGAGACTAAGGGAGAGGGAAAGGATGGTGAGTACCTCTCCACACTTTAATTTACATTGCTAATTCGAGATTAGTATTTTTGTTTTTACAAGTTTGGTTAGTTCCATTTTTGTGTTGGAAGGAGATGGACATCTCGCCTTCTTCTTTTCTGCCCATACACCCTAAGAATTGGATTGCAAATTGTTTTTATGCAATATTTAGATCCCTAAGAATTGGATTGCCTACGCCTTCTTATCCCCTGCCCATATGCCCTAAGAATATGCCCTATTGGGCAATGAATTGCTTTTATGCAATATTTAGATCCCTTCAAGAGTGATTGCACTTATATCCACTGGTAAAAAAATAGGAAGAATTAGGATGATGCATAAACCAATCATTAGTTTCTTCTAATATAGGAAAGAGGGATATTTTTACACTTCTAGGGTAATACATGATATCTTTATGATGTGATATAGTGAGGATGTCCACCTACGTTTTCTGAATAGGGTCCAAAAATAGAAATCCAAACTTGTCTTAGTATTGGAGGGAACTTGTGAAGCAATTGATGAAGTAAAGAAGGACAAAAAACACTCTTAAGCCTTTAAAATATCGATTAATAATTATAGTTAGTGCATGAAAGTGAATTATTTTTGCATGCATACAAGACTAGACTATGTTGTTATCTGACACTTAGATAAAGGAGTAGCGTAGTAGGAGATATCTCTAGCTCGAGTGGTGGAAAACCCTTGTGGTTTATCGAGCAATTGCTCGCAGATTATTTTGACATTCCTTAACCCACATTTTTCCAATAAGTGAAATGAATTAGTGAAGAATTATTATATTACATCTAGGCACTAGATCCAATAATAAAAATAGTCATTTGGTTTAGCTAGCAAAAGTGTGCTAGATTTATGCATAAATTCAAAATAGAACAATAGATCTAGTCAAATAGATTCAATTCAAATTGAATTTTTGAAAGAATACACATCATGTAACTTAAGGGATCCCTTTGACCCTAATTCTTTAACATCTAACAAGGTATTGATATTTTCCAAAATCTTCTTATCCATGTGGACTCTCATTTCCATCTAGGTTCTAGTCTTGTTAATGACATCCCAATTCCTCATATGTATTTTTTCTTTCAATGTTGGATATTTTAGGGATTTCTCAAGGTCTTTCAATGATGAACTAATGACATCATTCTCTAACTATTTATATTAATACATATTCAATAATAACAAAAGAAGGATCCATAGATATAAACTTACCTTTTGATGAAGAGGGATTATGGCTCTTCCCACTATCATTTTGAGATAAATTGTGAGATTGGAAATGTCCTCTATTCACTCTTCAACTTCTTCCTCATTGTTGGGTGTATATTTCTTAGGGAAAGTTTACCCAAGGTGATCATACATATGAAGGATGGAGGACCAAAAAATAATCTTAACATTGTCTATCTCCTGACAATAAGAACAATTATCCACTTGGATATCAATTCCTTCAAGCAATCCATCTCCCATGTTCATTTCCACAAAAATCTTAGTGATTGAGGTCTTGTCTAGGAAGCCTGTTTTCTCATCAATATCCAACATCGATCAAACTAGGAGGTCATCCATCAAACTATGTGACACATGACTCCAAATGCGCAAACAAGTTGACCACTCCAATATTTGTTATGTGGCATGGCATGAGAGGTCCATGTGCATGAAGAATATCTCCAAACTGCCTATGCCATTTTGACCAATGCCTTGAGAGTTGTAAGATTGCATTGAGAGTTGTGAATGAACTCAAGAGTTGTGAATATACCTTGGGAGATGTGAAAATTACAAATTTCATAATGAATCCCATGCAATGTCCACTTAGCCACAATGTTCGTTCACTGTTAATCTGACCAATATGTAATTGCCGCCTTTGAATAATGGCTTGTCCCATTTGTCCTTTTGGGATGGAGTGAGTCAAGGTAATAAAAAAAATTGTCATTTTTTGGATGGAGTGAGTCAAGGTAATAAAAAAAATTGTCATTTTTTGGATGGAGTGAGTCAAGGTAATGGACAAAAAAAACAACATCACTTATCCCATTGTCAATAACTCGCACCCATGCCTTAGCCTTTACAATTTTGTAGCCATCAATGGGTTACAAATCAATAACAACTCTCGTATTTGTTACTTAACAATGTACTTTACTCTCAATTGCTCTCTCCCTTTTGACATGTATAGGCCACCTTTACCTTTCTACCGTTTCTTCTCCTTGGGTTAAGGAATCATATCCTCCACCTTAGCCACCTTGGTTCCCTCTTGCCTAGTCGTGACCTCCATTTGTATTGTCAGTATCTGATATGGAGGTCCTAAGGTGATAAGTATGTAATGGTGGGGTCAGTTGTTAAGATGATGGGGAGGTAGGGTTTAAGGGAATGTGTTTCACCTTATTTTTTATACTAAATGAAAAACAAATTCATCATAACATCTTCATGAATGATTCCCATGCATCCAAATGCATGTGGAATATGTGTCACTTATCATGCAACATGGATTAGGTAGATACCCTATCTTACCACCACTTCCCTTGCCACCCTTAATTCCTTATTTAATTCCATAGGTTTATTTAATTATAACGATTTGATTTGGAGTTGCACCATATCTCACATTTGGAACATTTTCCCCTTGAAACATTTTCAAACATATGATAATAATAATAATAATAATAATCTATTTTTAAGGTCACGACCAAGCCAGGCACCAAATTGGTGTATGGAACCCAAGATTTTAGCTCGAATTAGGTATGCTTTTACATCATCCAAGTTAGCACTTACACAATTATGCCATGTAAATTACTTTCTTGCAATCATGAAGCCAAATACCAAGGGGTTATTAGTCCCTCCATGAGACTTCTTACAATCATGGTGCCAAATTCCAAGGGGTTATTAGTCCCTACATCAGACTTTTAGCTTATGTTTTTTGTACTTTCTCTTTGTTGGTCCAATTAGTCCCTATATGGAACTTTTATCTCATGTGTTATGAACTTTCTCTTTATTGGTCCAATTAGTTGCTACATGGGATTTTTAACTCCATTACACTTTCTCCCTATTGGTTCAACGTACATCTACAAAATAGAAAAATATTTCTTAAGTTTACCTAGGACATTTGAAAATTCCATATTAATCTGGGTTTTGAGAATATTTAATATGTAGATTTATTGTTTTTCTTATTGGATTTGGGGAAATGTCTCTTGGGATTTCTAGGGTATTATGTCAAAAGCTAAAAATAATAATTTTCCTTCAACTCTATAAGTTTTAATAGTGGCTACCTATTCAACTCTGTAAGTTTTAATGGAGGCTACCTATTCATATATGAAGGTGGAAGGAGGTGGAGATTATATGAATATGAGGGAAATGGAGGCTACCTATTCATATATGAAGGTGGAAGGAGGTGGGAATTATGAATATGAGGGAATATATGTTTATTTTCCATTTTTCAAAAAACTTGTAGGTTACTAATTCATGCACAAAGGTATGCATGAGGTGGAAATGAGATGAATATGAGGGAATTTATGTTCATTTTCCATTGTTCAATATGGTTTAGCATGTGTTTTTTTTGTTGTCGAGATTTGGTGGTCCGTGATTGTCATGGTGTAGCCTTGAATTTGGTGGGTGGTGTGTTCTTGTCATGGGTTTTTTAGATGTATTATCAACTATGATATATGGTTGTGGTTATGTTAGTTGTTGTGGTGCACTATGGATTTTCCTATATCTTGTCTCTAATATGGTGATTGGTCGTGGTTTTCTTAGAGATCGTGATGTACTATAGAATTTAGTGGGCCATGAATTGTGCTCATTGTGACATAGCCTAAATTTTTTTGGGTGCTCTATGTTTCCCATGGGTTTCATGGTTATGGTCTCGATTATGGTTTTTTGTTGTGGTTGTCTTGGTGATCATGGCGCACTCTGGAATTTGGTTGTTGTTCCATGTTTTTCATTCCTCTCTTGGGTTTGGTCTCGATTATGGTATGCAATAAAAAATATATCTTCCGAGGAAGAGTTATTAGTGGATTACCATTTGAATTGAATAGAAACATTGACTAATAGTGTGCAAGTTCTTATGCAACACCTATTTAAGAAACCTCTACTTATTGCATTATATTTTTTTATTATCTTTAACATTGTTTTTTTGTTATCATTAACAATTTTTTAAATATTTGGGGGTTCTAATTGTATTATAATGTGGCATGATGATCATGGAAAAGGGATAGCCACAGAACATGTAAACGATTATCAATTTCCACTTTCATTTTAAGTTGTTTTTATTATTTGCTTATATAATTTTATTGAAATAACATTGTTTTGTTGAAATTATATGTAGTCAGCAGGCCATGTTGATCATGATTCCGCTGATGAGGAGGGGTTTTATTCTTGTGTTGATCTGATGCTCTTATTAAAAAAAATATAATTAAAGTTAACACAGAACTTGTTAGCTTGTTAGATCATCTAGAACAAACTCCCGAAGTCAAAGAAAAGATCAAGCTCCTTATGTCACAACTTAAAACATATAAGGTAATAACCATAATTTAAAGTGTTTTTTTTTTAATGTACTCATATGTTCAATTATGATACTTTGTTCTTTAACTTTTACATTATCTCGCGAAAAAATATTTTCTTTTTTATAAAGGAATATTTGGAGCCTATTCAACCCGGTGTTGGTAGTAGTGGCACTATAGAGACACTACAGCGTCCTAATGCAGGAAGTCATACAACTGCTAGAGCACTATTTACTTCTCCATCTTCCACACCTCATTTAGATAGGAGCCATGACATGCACCGACATGCATCCACACCTCGATCAGATTCTAGAGATGGTGGCAGAGATGAGGATCATAGTGATGTGGTTGAGATGGTTGTATTTCTTGGAGCTAGACGTGTGACAAGCACGGGGACCCTTCCATACACATTTTTGGTCGATGATAATGGACTTCCATTAAAACAATCAAGACTCCCACATAGTTTTAATTCATATTTTAATCATTTAATGTTGTCCTCATACAGAAATCATCTACATTATTAATTTTAAATTAATGATCATATCTTTTTGTGTGTAGGAAATAAACTTTGTTATAGGCACGTAGAGAGCAAGACCTTGTATATTTTTGGTGCAACCTTACGCATGAGGTGGAATTGCCAAAATTCCAACCTCAAAAAGGAACTTATGGATTATCTTGAAGGCCTATTTGGTGTAGACACATTCAATAAAAAAATGGTCACATCTACAGCAGGTGAATATTTAAAATATACGTGGTATGTTTAGAGATGAAGCTTGACAAGAAATTTTAGGTATGAGCATCCTCCCTCAATACCAGAGAGGGAGTGGAAGGTGATCATTGATGATGAAAAAGAGAATATTTTGAAAAAAATAGGAGAACAAATAATTGGTACACCAAGGTAAGTTACAATTTTTTGAATTCAATACTAGATTTATTTTTCTTTAGATCTAAATAAAAGTGTGGTTATATATAACATGAAAATTTTGATGATAGGTTGTCTGACACTTCGAAGGCAACCAAAGAAAGGATTTCCAAACATGGCCAACACAAGCTAGGCTTGCACGACTACTCGAGGTTATAGTCATGAATCGTAAGTATCCAAACATCTTAAGAATATTATTTGTATAACCTTACAACTTTAAGGTAATTGCAGCCAAAAATATTAAAAAACCATACCCTTATGCAATGTAGGGAGATGACTTCAGAACTGAAACCATGAAGGAAGACCTCCAACTTGGTTACAAGTATGGTTATAAAGCCATGGTTGATAGTAGGAAAAACATGGGGCAAACCCCAAGATCCAATTTGCGGGATAAGGTAAATAAAAATCAGTCCACATTAACCTTTTGTTACTTATAAAATACGTAAATGTTTGATGTCATCCATAATTTAATGTCTTACTTTGTTTTAATCAGGGGACCATCACTATCAACGAAACCATTAGTACTGGACAACAGAGCATTGATAGTGAAACATAGCCAGAAGGTCATGGTGCTCCCCAGCAACCCCATCCCAGTGAGGTGCAACCCCAAGATGTTCCTGTGACTGAGGCCCATGATGGTAAAATGTCTATATTTTAATCATACACTTAATAATTTTGTACTTATAAATTTTGACGTTTCAATGGCAGAGAATGTCATAGATGATCCTCCTCAACCTAAAGATCAGGTGAATAGGCCGACATTCATTCCAACGATGCCGACTATAGGACCAAGTAAATAATTACATTGCAGAGTTTTTTTTTTAATATTAATGAACTACTTCAATGATATTTAAAAATTGGCCATATAAATTTAATATTTTTTTATGTTTTTAGGTGATGGCCCCTCACAACAACATCCATGCAGTGGGGATGAGACTGGACATACTTGACATGAAAGGGCTGAAACAACATCAACTTCTTAAGAGAACCCAGTAAACGAAGACATGGAGATGGATGATTTGCTTAAGAACTGGAAAGCACAAAAGAAGACTAAAATAAATTCATGATTTCATGTAATAATTTTATAAGACAGTTAGATGTACATTATACAACTGAACATGTAATGATGCATATAATGCATTGACATTATGGGTACATTTTCATCTGATAATATACATAAGGCTATTTCTATGGCTTGTATATATCTGTGAATGTAATTTTGTTATGTACTTAATGAAAATTTCAGCTTCTCTTAATGATGTAACTTCCAAAATCTTGTGACATGATATATGCAACTTTGAAAGTCTTGTGACATGTTTCATTGTGTCTCACATGAAAAAGAAAATTACCATTCTTTTCATTGTGTCATGGACATGGTGTTGCTACTCAACATTGTCTCAAAGCCTACTTATTCATTCCTCTATGATATGTACAATGATGTTGAACCTTCCACAAATCATTGCGAGAAGAAAAATAAGCCAAGGACAGGAACCCAAGGATTTTGATGTTAAGGTCTTGTGATTCCACAATGTGGGATACAAAGAGGAATTTTTTCCATGCATAAACATGCTAAATACCTTGATTGAGAATGTGGATGTAGCAATATGGGTGGTCATAGATGTTTAGATATTATTCTGTCATTTAACCTTTTAATGTCTTTGAAAAATGTAGGTTTGAAGGGTGGTCACCTCCACGATCCAAAACACATTTCCGAAAAGGTATAAATCATTTTCTTCTCTTGCGTCATGAAATTTTCTTTCATTTCCTTATATACTTAAATTCAAAATCGTAAAAAAAAATGACACATAGAATGCATGGCATGAATATTGAACTCAACCCATGCTCCCATTATTATGTGAAAATACTTTCCCCACCAACCTCTTACATGGATTCAAGGATTGGTTGATAACTCAAAGAAGGTATATGGCTTCATTTAAGGCACATTGTAGAAGAATATGAGTTTTGAGAATGACCTTGGAGATAGAGGATTTATTTTCCCATAGGTCCCCTTTCATCTTCCCCTATAGTGGAATCATAGTGCCTCTCATGCCTTCATGTGTTTTCTATGGTGGGTTGCATCACCATACATTGAAGCACTTGAAAGGCCTAATTACTATTTAACTATTTGAGTGAAGGTCATTAGATTTGTGTTAGAGGCTTAGGATTGTGTTTTGTATTTGTAAAATACACCATGTGAAACTCTTACATCAAAGCCATACATTGTCAATGACCTATTGAAATAAGTATTATCAAATAGTTGTTGTACCACCTGAGCACATATTTCAGTTTAGACACATTTTCTTTGAGTATTTCATCTTCTATATTGCATTATTTATTTTATATGTAACCTTGTAGGCTAGAAATATTTAAGCAATTTTAAACTATAGTGAACTCCATATCATCCATCCATTTCCTTAGGCTTCATGGCCTCCCTCCATTCTTATGAGAACTTCAAGCCTTAACAAATCTCTTGAACCTCTTGTATGGTAGATGATGTACTAGATACATATGGTTAAGATGGATTTTGATTATGCATGGGGTGCTCAAGCATGGGATGATATTTTATTAGGTAGAATTCATATCTAATATTCTTGCACAATGTATTCCAAAGGCTAAAAATCCCTTAGATAGTGGTGCACCTGAGTTTTACATGGCGTCTTATCTTATGTATTGTGTATGTGTGAGCTAAGAGTTCTCTTGTTTCAAGCCCACCTAGTAGCCTTCCTTTGCACTTGTACATGTTTATTTCCTCATAGATGTTTATCTATTATTCAATCATTTAACCTTTTAATGTCTTTGAAAAATGAAGGTTTGAAGGGTGGCCACCTCCACGATCCAAAACACATTTTCGAAAAGATATAAATCATTTTCTTCTCTTGCGTCATGAAATTTTCCGTCATTTCCTTGTATACTTAAATTCAAAATTGGAAAAAACAAATGACACATAGCATGCATAACACATAATTTTTTTTATGACTGAGAGTAATAGTAATTTTGCATATTCATAAACAAAAAAATGAGACTTATCTTTTAACAAAAATTGGTCCAAGAGATTGGTCATGTAAGAGAAAATTTCCATTGAACCACAACCATCTAGTGTAGATACCA
>SNQJ01S0002016.1:200341-253919 GCA_010110895.2 Picea sitchensis | reverse complement strand
TTTAAATAAACATTTTTCGTCGCAATTTCGATGACAATAATATACATGCGACACATTTGCTATATAAACAAAGAAATTTTTTCGTTCCTGCGATGCATTCTCTATATAAACAAAAAATGTTTTCATTGCAAGTGCGACGACAAAAAAATTGTTGCGACGCATTTTCTATATAAACAAAGAAATGTTGTCGTTCTTGCCATGCATTCACTATATAAACAAAAAAATGTTGTGATGATAACAAAAATTGCTGCGATGCATTTGCTATACAAACAAAGAAATGTTGTCGTTCTTGCGACAAATTCGCTATATAAACAAAAAAATGTTGTCGTCGCAAGTGAGACGACAATAAAAAATTGTTGCGAGGCATTTGCTATATAAACAAAGAAAAGTTTTCATCGCAATTTCGACGACAACATAAAATTCTGCGACGAATTAGCTATATAGACAACGAAAATTGTCGTCGCAATTGACATGAATTGTTGGTTTCATTTAGTTTGTCTATCTTGTCATATTGGTGACGATACTTATTTTTTTTTCGCAATTGTGAGAATTTCCCTAGGGTCATCTCTCTTGTGACATTAATTCAAGTTCATCGAAATTTCCACGTGCCATAAAATGACATTTTAGAGACTCAAGATTCATCGCAATATCCACGACATTATGTTGCAAGAGCGCTAAAATAATTGTCGCAAAATGACCCATATTTTCTAGTGTCACAAGAAGATGAGTACAATGAGGCTCTAAAGTCCTTTTTAACATAAAAAATAAATGAGAAAACCCTAAACATCCAAAACCCTAACCTCGAGAGATGAAACGCCAAAATGTGTGGGCCCAAATGGGGGTAGTTTATTCGTCAACTTCCCGAGGGAGAAAATTTTGCATACGATCTCCATTTGGGGCACTCAATTGATCCATATTATGCTGAGAAAAAAATGAGACAAAAAAAAAATATAGCAGAAAAATACAGTGAAACCCAACTTCTATTAATGAATAAGATAGAAAAACATTGTAGAACACAAACTGGCACAATGGGGTAGCTTATCTCTGAAAAGAAAGAGATATTGGCTATGCTTCATTCACAACAATATTTACATCACACTCCATTGCATGCTTAAATGGCCTCCTTCACCTCAATTATATATGAGAGAGTGAGAGGAGAACAATTCCCATGATGTGCATTGGATAAATTAGTATAAGTTTATAAAATTTCATAGGCATGTAAAACACCAACACTTCCCAGGTGGTCACCCATCCCAGAACTACTCTAGCCTGAACATGCTTTGTTAGAGAAATTACTATTTTCAACACACTAGTTCAGTGGGAGTTAACTGACTAGTGCTATTTTAGATTTTCTATTTTAACCATCACTATTATGCATCCATGCATTCCTAAGGAAATCTAACTTCTTGATTACCTTTATTAATTATGGATTGGTATGCCCTATATATGAGTGTATTCCACTCATTCATCGTATCATATTGATCATCATTGTATCAATCATTCATTCATTGATCAACTCATTGGAGTAGTGTGAATATATTTTCTCATTCTTCAATATTGAATCTCTCTTTGTTTCTTGATAAGATTTGTTTGTAATTGCTTTATCTAGATATCTTGTGTAGGTTTAGATGAAACATTGACATGGTATTAGAGCTACGCTACTTGGAGCAAGCCAGACAATCTAGAGAATAACGAAAACTGGAGTTTCGGCGAGAAAAATCTGTGGTCATACATTTATGTAGTGATGTCTCCCAAATATTAAATTTATGAGGAAACGACCCACGTGAGAAGTAAATCATTCCATTCTTAAAGTGGGTTTCAATCATTTGGATAAATTACTCATCATTTTCTCATAAAGGAATTTGAAAGATCACCTCCTAAAATTGATATGAATCCATGGTCGTACCTTTATGTAGTGATTTCTCCCAAAATATTAACTTTGTGAAGAAAAAACCCATGCGAGAAGTAAACCGACCTATTTTGCAGGTGGGTTTTCAACCGTTTGGTGAAATTCCTCACCTTTTTCTCAGAAAGGAAGCTGAAAGATCACCTCTTGAAACTGATACGAATTTTCCATTTGATGTACCCTTTCTGCAGTGAATTCTCAATTTTTTCCCTTGCAAATTGAGGGTAAATTTTAGGGGTTCTCAAACATAGTGGGAGAGATGGATATGACACCTATTCTATAGTCAAAATTGGTGGTATCCTCACACCATATAATTATTTGATTGGAATCCCAAGGTTGAATTCCAACTCAGAAGGAAAGGAATGTACAATTTGATGATGGGAACAAAAACATAAGCTACATCAACAATTGAGAAGACCATATGGGAGAAATGAAAGGATGAGGCCGCATGACTTATTCTTGAATTGTTTTAATCTTGTTTATTGTTTCATGTTGCTCCATGCAATACTCCTAATGCGATATGGACCACCTTGGAAATTCTCTTTGGAAAACATAATAAAATGAGAAGCCATATGTTTGAGGTAGAGTTGAATACCTTGGATCCTAAAAGTTTTAATAATATACAGGATTTATTTACCAAGTTTAAATATTTGATATTGATCTTGGAATATTTTGGTATTGATAAATCTAAACAAGTGGAAAACATATTCTAACAATATTGGCCAAGCTAGGACAAGAATATGTTGTCTATTTTTTCACTTTCCATTCTGTAAGGTATCCGATGGGAACAAATTGGAAATTCCTACCATGGGTCAATTAGTTGATTCTCTCACACATGAGCTGGAAAAACTCATTCAGATGAGCCTAATCAAGGATCCAAAATCAAATGCACTCACCATTCATGATGGAAAAGGATCATCCAAACATAACAGAAAGGATAAACATAACTAGAAGGAGGGATATTCCATACCCTTCAATGATTCTTCAGGTTCCAAAGACTCTTCAGATTCCAAGAAGAAGAAGAAGGGAAAGCAGTGCAGTTAGTGCGATAAACCAAATCATGAAGAATCGACTTGCATGAAGAAGAAAACCGATCTTATGCCACGGGTACTTCAACAGAACAACCTTGGAAACTTCATTCCAAAAGGATTCAAGAAGTAGAAGAAAGAAGATCTCGATCCTAAGAAAGGTAATCATCAAGATCTTGTTGCAATTAATTCCTCATTTGATTCATGGATTATAGATTTTGGTGCATCACATCATATGGCAACGAAAAAGGAATTTTTTACTTCTTTGATTTCATAAGAAAGACCCCCTATTCTCATGGGGGGTGATACTCTAGTAGCAGTAGTAGGAGAGGGAAGAGTGGAACTCCCTAATGGAAGTTTTGAGAATGTTTTAAATGTTCCAAAGATTTCTATGAATCTCCTCTTATTTTATCAAGTTAGTCATAAAAGTAAAGAGGTTTAATTTACATCAAATTTAATTTCTATACTTGAAATGCATGACAATTCCATCATTGGAATTGGTGAGGTGGATCAAAAGTCAAGATTGTATAAATTCACCAAGTTTACTAACGTTGAATCCTATTTTCCACCTACACATAAGGAGAGTAGTTTGCATGCACCTCTAGTTCAACATGCAGATACTCTTGTTCTTCCATCAGTTTCAAACGTCAAAGATGATTCCATACACTCATATTTTGTACATGGAAATAAGCAGGTAGTGAAACCAGATAAGAAGCCAATACCGAAGCTTCAAAAGATGCTCAAGAAGGAAAATTTCACACTTCAGGAAGCATGTATCCTTGTAGGGAATCCATTGGATTCAAGGAGGACGCGATCTACGCATGATGAGACTTTTGATGTACTTTTAGCTTCTAAACCTGTGATGCCCATGCATTTCTATATGGTTCAATATTCAGATCCGCAGACCTACACTAAGGCTGTGGGAAATCCATTATGGAAATAATCCATGTAGGAGGAGTATGACTCAATCTTAGAGAATCAGACTTTGGATCTGGTTCCACTTCCACCAAAAAGGAATATTTTTAGGTGCAGATGCATCCACATGATCATGGGGTACAAGGCTAGACAAGTTTCCAAAGGTTTTGATTAGATCCATAAATATTTTTACATCTTCACGAAGCATTTCAATGAGTAGAAGTTTTAGACTTTGTGGGATCATCTTGGAGTGAAGAACACAATTTCATAGAAACCTCCTTTTCTTATTTTGATGCATTGTCTTTTGAGGGGGGGTTTTGTTCCCACATGGTGTTCCCTCTTTCCTCATTTTTATTTAGTGTTCATTAGTTTCATTGTACATGATTACCTAATATGACCTAGTTGTCGGGACTCATTTTTTACTCCATAATGATGTTCAGGGTGGGTGTTGGAGAAATCACTATTTTCGACACACTAGTTTAGTGGGAGTTAATGAACTATTTCTATTTTATACTTTCTATTTTTACCATCACTATTATGCATGCATGAATTCCTAAGGAATGCTAACTCCTTGATTTCTTTTATTAATTATGGAATGTTCTGCCCTATATATGATCATATTCCACCCATTCAATGTATCATATTGATAACATTAATCATCATTGTATCAAGCATTCATTCATTGATCAACTCATTGGAGTAGTGTGAATATATTTTCTCATTCTTCCATATTGAATCTTTCTTCCTTTCTTGATAAGCTTTGTTTGTACTTGCTTTAGTTATATCTCTTGTGAAGATTTCAATGAAACATTGACACGCTTAACTATGGAGTTCTAATGGGATCTGGTGCATTAATTATATGTTGTAAGCATGTACATAAGACCACTAGGAAATCATTATATGATGTTTGTAATTAACAAATGAAGATGGAATTACATTATGTAATGTCCCCGACCATAAACCTCTGTCGGGGTAACTCTACCTAATCAACTGTATCTTTGCTACATCCCTAACCATAGACCAACAGGCCGGGCCATGCCACCAAAAGAACTTTCATGCTCTAATACCATTCTGTGACAACCCCCAACCTTAATATATTGGGCTATGCCACACAGAGATACTTGCAGAAACATCATACACATCCATATAAACATAGAAATGAAAATTATCATCTACCTATATATAAACATATATAGATGATGCATTCTAATAATACACATATTAATGTGGAAATAATAGTAAGCCTACACATACAACATATACAATATATCTAGGCATTACTCATCAATTATTTCACATGTTTAATTACACAACATGTAAATGAACATAGAGGTGGCACTTATCTTTTAATAGAATACCACCAACTGCATGCAGACCTTCCACGAACCTCCCAACCATAGACCACGCTACTCATCACTCTTAGCAGTGGGTCACCCCCGAGCTAGGACCAAACTCCATTGGGAAAGGGATTCATAGGATAAGCAAGGTTGACAAGGAAGTCACACAGTTCAACAGGAAGGAATTCCTCCAAGGCACCACTTATGCCCACAAATCGTAGACACTCATTCCCCACATGTTGTTTCCACCCTAGGAGTGTACACCTTCACTGTCACACAGTCCATCAGCTGCTACATCTCCCTTTTCAAGGCTTTAACAACAAGATGGATCAGGAATTCTCAGAGCTCTGTAGCTACTACTAGATTTCCTCTAGGAGATCTCACTTCCTCAACACACACTCTTACCTAGAGAGAGTTGGTCATAGTCCTAACAACCTACTTCTTCTATCCAGCTCCTAAGTGTAGAGGGTAACCACAACAAAAAAATCGGGTATGGGATCTGGTAATGACATCAAGCCATGCTAGACTAGAGAAGACGTAGGCAAAAACAAAAAATGGCTAAGGTGTGATCTGGCTCAGGAACTACGCAGTCATGCTATGTTTCACATGAAAAAATAGTTAGCTTCATAACACAATGTGTCGGTTTCCCCTAGAGGTTCTAGAGGTAAACCATGGAGGAAACAGATCATTGCATGAAGGCTCTCTCTTTCTACTTGCATGTAAGCATGGGGAGTTTTCCCACCCTCTCCAGAGAATCCCAACAAACTGACTTTCCCCACCTAAAAATGCATGCATCTAGGTTGGCACATGTCTTCCTGAAGCTGCATGAGATCCAATTAATATTCATTCCCTTCCCATAGGGACCTAGGACAACATAGGTTATGTCCAAACCTTAGCCTCTAGGAAATAATAATATAATATTATTCCCTTAGAGGTAATCCCTCTAGATTAACCCTTTTTCCTAGACTCTCAGCCCCTTCCCTTTCCCTACCTAGTAAAGCTTAGTCCCCCGTAACTCTTTCTTTGTGGTCGATCTACACCCAACGATGTAATTATATTAATGATGTGAATATTTACATATACAAAATCAGGCTTAATGGCCTTAGTGTAACATACCTAGCCACCCATAGACTGGGGCATGCTACCTTCAAGCCTGCCCCTAGACTTCTTTCTCTTACTTACCTTTAAAGCTTTAAGGATGCATAAAATAAAATACTTTAACAACATGCACAACAAAATCCAGCAAGCATGCATAGTCTAAAATTCAATTAAATGATAATTAAATACACACAACAAAAATACATTCATATACATGTAAATGATACCATAACAAAGAGCACTTATATTTATGAAATATGACACCAACTGGCTACAAATCAAGGACATTCCACCCAACCATAGAAACTACTGCTCCAAATCGCAATAGCAGTGTCACCCCCGAGCGAGGGCTATGAATCCACAAGGACGGTTCTAGAGTGTTACTTGTCTTCCCAAAATAGTTAGCACCCAAGCTCTCACAATATTGCCAACTCTCATAGGCTTCCCAGCTCTCACAGAAATCCAAGTACCCAGCTCTCTTCTACCTAGCTTGCACCACCTGAGAGAATGAACCTCCACTCTTCTCTGCCACGCAGTCCCTTAGGCAGTCCTTCTTCTTAATTCGGGCTCCAACACAACTGGTCTAGAATCTCAATTCTAGAACTCTTGGGACTCATAGTTGCAAGAAACACTAGACATAGGCCAATCCATATCAGACATGTGGGCCTCAATTCGTGACTAGATCATTTGAGTGACCACTAAATCCAACTCTCCTGTGGCTAATTCTTCGAAAGTTCGGTTCCCTTTCCCAAGCCAAGATGTGGATGATGGATGGATAAATGAACAAGTAAGTGGGTGCATGGATGTGCTTGCATGAAAGTGTGTGAGGGATAGAATGATGTGAATGCATAAGTGAAGGAGAAAATGAGCCAATGACCAACCCCCCCATCAGACCAGAGGAGGGTTTAAGTAATTTCAAGGATAATCAAGAACCTCCTGGCCTTCCCCAAGAAGCTCACGTAACCAATCCCATACCTTAGAAAAAATGGTAATTAGTATAGGAATAAACACATATCCCCTCAAGCCCCCTCTCTTTTGGAATCGTATCCCCCTAGAACTCTAGTCCTTGTCTGTCTAGCAGCTAGTTGTGTATTTATTATTAATAATGATAAAAAAAAATTACATGTCTTGGGCACACTGGACTTTTAATAATTGTTTGGGAAGTCTGGCCTCTTAGCATTGTAACAATACATTATTTAAATTGGTGTTCAAAATCTAGGGTGTTACATCCCCTCCCCCTTATTTTGGCACTGTCCTCAGTGCATATACAAAAATAGAGATCAAAATCTCAAATTTATTCAAAAAAATGCGGGTACTTTGACCACATGGCATCTTCACACTCCCAGGTAGCATCTTCAGGACCATATCAGGTCCATTGAACTTTTACCAGATCTATGACTCGATTCCAGAGCATTTTGACCTTTTTGTCCAATACCCGCACTGGCTAAACCTGAAAATCTCCCTCTATCTCCAACTGAATCAAATGCCAATCAATAACATGGTTAGGATCATGTACATATTTCTTTAGTAAATAGACATGAAATACATTATGCACATTCATGGAAGAAGGCAATGCAAGAATGTATGCAACTGGACCTATTCTGTCCAATATTTCAAATGGACCACATAATCTGGCAGTAAGCTTTGAACAACTACCCAATTTCAAAGAAATTTTCTTGGGCTTCACTTTCAAAATTACATGCTACCCTAATTTAAAATCTCTAGTTGTCATGTTCTTGTCTACATAAACTGTCTGTCTATCCTGAGCTGCCTTTAAATTCTCCTTGATTTTGACCACCTTGTCTTCCATATCCTTGAGCAACTCTAGCGCAAGTACCACTCTATCTGTTGGGTTGTCCCAGCATACTGGAGTATCACATTTCCTACCATACAAGGCTTCAAATGGGATCATTCTCAATGAAGCTTCATACCCATTATTATATGCAAACTCAACCAAGTGTAAGTAATCTTCCCACTTAGATGGCTTATCCATCACATACATTCTCATCATGTCTTTAGTTAGTCGATTGAATCTCTCTTTTTTACCATCTATCTGGGGATGATATGTTGTACTAAAGTTTAGATTTGTGCCAAATCCTATCCATAAATTGGAGGTAAACATTGTATCTCTGTCTGAGACAATTGTCCTGGGTATCCCATGCAACCTAACGATGTCCTTCATGAAAATTCCTGCAATATTAGGCATTGTATGCATTGTCTTCAAAGTCACAAAATGAGCAGCCTTTGTTAATTTTTCAACCACCACCATGACTGAATCATGTTTCTTATTCGTTCTGGGTAATCTTGTGATGAAATCCATGGTGATCACTTCCCATATAAAAGGTTGGAAATCCCATATTTGTTAAGAATTATGCATATGATAAAAAAAAATTGCGAAACCATGCTACAGGTCTCTTTCTTATTTTTTTGTTCATGGAGATCATATCCCCATTCTCTGAAAATAACGGTGTCCTTTTATCCTTGTCCGACACAGAACTCATCCTCTGCAGGTGCTTCCTTCAAACCAGCTTCCTAGGTAACCACAGCTAGCAATCGTGGCTAAATCCTTCCCTAGAATGTTTTTGTCTCGAAGACAACCAATTTGGACCTTAGCCCTCCTTCCCTCAGCTCTCAATCTGCATATGACGATGGCCATGACCCTGCACTTAGCTAAAAAATAGCTTGTCTAGAGCTTCAGGACTTTGAAACTTTCATCCAGGACTGGATCAGTGGTCCTCGTCCCCTTTCACGATCAATGATCGAGATCCACTTTGGGACTCTGTGCTTCAAGAGTATCAACTTTCCTCACTTATCTTCTCTCGGAACTCTTTTACTGATAGTTCATGATCTTCCAATGGGTGTCCTCCCATAGATCAATGGCTTTGAATCACTTTGACTCTTTGGGCTTCGAAAGTTTCAAAACTTCCTCTTGCACATTCTCCCAGAGTGCTTTCACCCAAAGTCGATGATCCTTCGACATGTTTCTTCTAGCATCAACAGTCGATATGTACTCTGACCTTCGAGCCTTTGGGAGCTTTTGACCTAATGCATCCTGTCACATATTTCTCCACTAGAGTGCCTAGTCTCTGGAATGCACGATCTGTCTCCACGTGGAAAAATACTGGAAGTAGACACGTGGCCCAATAAGGAGGGTGACACGTGTCACATTCTAACTAAATTTTTAGTACTCTAAATTCTCAAAACTTACTAACATGTGGCTCACATTCCATGTGTCCACATCATCCCAGGTGATGTCCACAAGCCACGTCACTTAGGAAATTCTGGGGTCCACATCACCTCCTAGTGACATCATCATGCCCCATCACTTCAACTCTTCGGGCTTCGAGACTTCGAGAGTTTCCATTCTAGCACACTTCCAATTCTCCCAAACTCTGCATTCTCGAACTGGCCAATCTATTACCATGTATCCTCTCGGATCAGATGACTAAGATTCACTTTGGGTCTTCACCTGGAGTCCATGGATTTGCACTGCATGTCCTCCTTAATTTGACAGCTATGATTTCTTTGGGTCTCCGGACTTCAGAAATCTCAAATTTCAAAACTTATCTGGACCCACTAAATTTTACCCGAAGCCATGGATCTGGTGATGCGTGGCTCTCGACAGATCAATGGCTGACATCCTCTTGGATGGTCGGACGGTCAAGATTTACTTTGGCTCTCCGACTCTCCGGGATTCAGGAGTCTCAAATCCTAACTGAAAACCTTTCGAACAGATTCCTCTAGAGTTACTAAGTTTCTAACACATAACCTCTTGGCGATCATCGATCAGGATCTACTTCAGATGATCTGACAATTGATGTTTACTTCAGGTCTCTGGCTCTCTAGGCTTTGGGAGTTTCAACTCTAAACTTATCCTTGCTCGCTCTTTCCCAGAGTTCTTTCACCTGGAGCACATGATCGGTTGATGTGTGTCCTCCTATGGATTGATGGTCCTCAACTACTTCGACTATTCATAGTTTTGATGTTCAAGCCATAACCTGTCACATCACTGCACGCCTTTCAATTTGTGGGGGCATGTATCGACGGTTTGGAGTAACCCTCTTTTTGCTCTGCAATTATGCTACAGTGGCAATCCCTCCCAGATTCAAAGGGGATGATCACGATCCTTTGAACCCCTTACATGGGTCTTTGGCATGCTATATCCCACATATATTATGCAACACCACTCCTCCTGAGTTTTTCAACTCCACGGTCAGAGTTTGATCTCGACCCCGAGACTCTAACCAATAGACCTAACCCATACCGGCCTAGTGTTTCAACCAAAAGCTCTGATACCAAACTTTAACATACCCAACCACCCACAGGCCAGGGCATGCTACCTTCAATCCTGCCCTTGGACTTATTTCTCTTATAGATACCTTTAAAAATTTAGGGATGCATAAAAGAAAAGACTTTAACAACATGCACAACAAAATCCAACAAGCATGCATAGTCTAAAGATTCATTTAAATGATAATTAAATATACACAGTGTAAATACATTCATATACATGTAAATGATACCATAACATATAGAACTTATCTTTATAAAATATGACACCAACTGGCTATAGACCAAGGACGTTCCACCCAACCGTAGACACTACTATTCCAAATATCAACAACAACATCACCCCCAAGCCAGGGATATGAGTCCACAAGGATGGTTCTAGAGTGCTACTTGGTTTCCTAAACCAGTCAACATCCAAGCTCTCACAAGATTCCTAATTCTCACAACAATCCAAGTACCCAACTCTCTTCTACCCAACTTGCGCCACTCGAGAGAATGAACCTCCACCCTTCTATGTCACACAGTCCCTCAGGCAGTCCTTCTCCTTAATGCGGGCTCTAGCGCAACTGGTCTAGAATCTCGATGTTGGAACTCTCAGGAATCAAAGCTGTGAAGATCGATGGACACAGGCCAACGCATATTAGACATGTGGACCTCAAGTCACGGCTGGATCATTACAGTGACCACTACAACCAACTATCCCATGGCTAATTCTTCAGCAGTTCGGTTCCCTTTCCCAAGACAAGACACAGATGATGGATGGATCAATGAATGGGTAAGTGGGTTCATGGAGATGCATGCATGAAAGTGCGTGAGGGATAGAATGGTGCAAATTCAAAAGTGAAAGAGAAAACGATCCAACGACCAACCCCCCCATCAGACCAGAGGTGGGTTTAAGTAATTTCGGGGAGAATCAAGAAACTCCTAGCCTTCCCCAAGAAGCTCACGTAATTGATCCCCTCCCTTAGACAAAAGGGTAATTAGAATAAGCATAAACACTTAGCGCCTCAAGCCCCCTCTCTTATGGAATCATAACCTCCTATAACTCTAGTCCTTTTTCATCTAGTAGCCAGCCATGTATTTATTATTAATAATGATAAAAATATTACATGTCTTGGGCATACTGGCATTTTAATAATTGTTTGGGCACTCTGGCCTCTCAGCATTATAACAATACATTATTTAAATTGGGGTTCAAAAAGTGGGGTGTTACACTTAGCATCTAGGCTCTCTAGCCTAATAAACACATAACCCTTCTATCTTGTTATAACTCATCTCACTAGCCTATCAAACATGTTTACAATTCATAATTACAACTGGGTTCTACCTAGGGATATTACAATCCTTTTCCATTATTTTTGTGCTTTCCTCAGTGAAACTTGTTTATACATATACAATTCAAAAAATTCTTCAAAAATCTCCAAGCTTTAGCTATTGGAAGCCTATTATCCACCTGGTGCTCTACTTTGAAGCACCAATTCTGGTGTTCATACTGCAGCTGAAATTCAATTTCTCTATTCCATAGAGTTGCTTCAGGAAAGCATTCAACTCATTGTTCCTTATTACATGCTTCAATTAAACCTCATTGAAAGCACCAACTAGCTGTAGATCCATGACATTCCACCCAACCTTAGATCTCACTATTGATAAACTCTCAGTAGGGGCTATGACTCCACAGACATAAACACTCTTTTCATACACCTCGGAAGAAACATTAGAACATACATGAAAAATATATACAGGAAACTCTAATAACATTATAACCTGTATATAAGAAACACAACATACAATGAATAGAGAATTGATACTCATCTTTTGATTGAGAAGACCTTCCACCCCTGAGAAGGTGATGCAGACCTATCAGCCCTCGGGCTGAGATCCACTCACAGGATCATTCTTTATCTCCCCTGAGCTAGATTGGCTCTTTCGATTCCTCTCTGGAATCTTAATTCGATAGATCCATAAGTCCTTTTCAGAGCTCGCAATATCGCGAGTTCGCGAGTCGTGACTCCCGACTCTTCCTCTCCAATCTCACGATACCCGAGATCGCAAAATGGGTATAGCTATTCTTCCATCAGCGTCTCTATGCGTGACCATCAGCTAAGCTTCACATAAGCTCCTCTCGCTACTCGGCACTTCGTGAGTTCAAAGGTTGAACTCTTGTTCTCTTATCTCGTAAATCCCCGAGATGCGAGAAGTCAGCAGAGTATTGACTCCTTCCAATATGTGACATGTGTCCACCGGTCTATTTCCCGGGCCCACCGTGTGGTTATTCTACATGTCTCTTATGCCAACTTCGACACTTCGCAACTTTGCTACCCAAAGCGCTACCTCCTTTGTATCCCGACACTCGAAGTGCCGAGATCCCAAACTCCTTGCTACCCCTTATCACAACTCGCAACTTTGGGACTCTCAGAACAAAAATCTCGACCTCTTATCCTCCAATATGTCGAAATGGTGAAATTCCAACACGTCGTTGATGTGAGTCCCATGATGGAACTTCTCACCTTTTTGAGTTTCGGACTTCGCGAATCCTGATGCTATTCTCTCGGTGCTCCGACTCACGAAACCCCAAAATAGTCAACAAACGTTTGACCTCCATGTCAACAGGTATGCCACCTATCCACTCTGTGCTGTCAAATTCTTATGCACCTTCAAGCCTCTGAAAGTGCGATAGGCATGGTGAGACTCTGATCCAACAGTCCTCACTTGACCTAGATCCTATGGCTGTCCTCGCTCCTCGCGATTTCGCCACTCATGACTTGGAGCACACAATATTTGGGCTCTCACCTTGCAAACCTCTGAGTTCACGAGATCCCTATATCTCTGCCACCTGTCCTCCTCTGATGTATGACCATGATTCTTTCATGACTTCGCCACTCGTGAAGTCGAAGAACTTCCCTCTCGGACCTCTGATGTCTGAATCCCCAATAGAGAGGATCTTGTGGCATGTGTCCTTCCAATCAGACGGCTTAGATTCTTTCTCGGTTTCGTGACTTCTCACCTTGCGACCTCACAAATATCGATGCAAATATTTTGACTCATCAACCCACGAAACCCCGAGATGCGAATACGTGAGTGATCTGATGGCCCCTGTTGGCTCTATTCTCCCCTAAGCTTAAACAAAAAAATACACTCACTGTAAACCTCCTTGATCCTCTGCAAGATCTGACGGTTCTCGGGACTTCGCAAATCCTCCATGGAGGATTCCAACCGTCCAAAGCTTCCTTGACAACTCCTACAAAATGAACATAGTATCCCCTTACAGAACTTATCTACTTGCAAGTAACTTTGCAACGCCTCCCCTTTGAACACTTCAAGGTACTCAACCTCTTGAGCTTGATTGGAAAATCCTCAAGTCCTTTGGGGAAAATTCCTGCGTGCACTCCTTGCGAAAATTATTCAAATACTTCCAAGTATTTGAACCTCTTCGACTCTGCGCACTCCCTGCAACAATAGTCTTTTCAACAAATCCCTCAGGTTGCAAACTTTGAGACTCTTCTTGGCCTGTGCACACCTTGCATGACTCATGTGCTTAGCTTGCACTTCTACGAGAATGAGAACAATGTTATCTCTCCTGAGCTTACAGAGACAAACTCTGACTTCTGCCAACACACACCTTGCGGACAATTTCACTGCACTCCTTGCAGGAAAACTCTTGCTCAGACAGAGAAACAATTGAAACTCATTCTTTACTCTCCCTCTCTTCAGATTTCAGACATTAATATGAAATCAAACATTCACGCATCAAAGTAAATGCATAACAGAGGGTAAACAAGCATATATCAATCATCATGTACAAACACAGAAAGAAATTGAACACCATGAGTCTGAACTAAAGATCTTTGTATTAATCCATAACTTATGTACATGGGGTTTCACTCTATACAGCTTTCTACTTATGCCCTCCTATGCTCTGTTGATCATGCTGCTAATGTTACAATGATACAAGTGAGGGTTTCTATATCCGTTTTCCCTACGGCTCCTAGAACTATCTAATCTAAGAATTCAAAGCTACCTACTTACATTTACTAGCATAAATGCCTCTTAGTCCTTCAGACGAGAGCGAGATGCTCAAGGTCTGATTACAATCTACCAGTACGCTCTTCCTTAATTATCTCATTTAATTTTAGCGTATCCAACTTCAAAACATTACAAACAATTTATCATGTGCCAAAATGTGTTGGCGCTTGCCCCCCACGCTCGCTTGTTGTTGGTGATGCTCCTACATCAGCAGGGATATTAATACATCAACGCAAGGGATTCCCAAGATAACCACATTCCACAATCCATATCAACATGGTCTAGGCCAAGGTACCAAACCTCGAAAACACTCCAAAAAATGGTCTCTCATGCCCCACATGCATGTACAACCCAAGGTAGTGTGCACCTTCCTTCTAGGGCTCCAACACAGGACAGACAGGAAGTCTGAGAGCACCATGGCTCCAAGAGTTCCAACTACCCTCAGAGGTCTCTAGGTACCCTCCAGGCCTCATACTGGGGAACCTATCCCCACACTTCTCCCTCCAGGGCTCCAACCTTCTCCAAGGAAACCCAAAGAGAAGTGTACACACACCCAGATCCACTTGGGATCCACAGGGTAATATCTCTTGTCTACAATCAACATTTTCCCCGAGATACTCTTTGTAGTCAACATTCCAACTTTAATCAATATCATCTCATATGCATCACCCACATGCAGTTATCATGAGAGAACATAAAAGAATTCATTTAGGAACTCAAACTTAGTTCAAAAGGTAATTCAAATTTTCCCCAAAACATGAGAATCTATTTCATAATTCTTCTTGTCTGTTGCCATATTAGGAGTGCAGCCTTCTTGGTGGTTTTCCACAAGAACCAAACTGCATACTGTTTTTCCTACAATGATTCCTCTTGCATACAACCAACAATTGTCAATATTTCATGTACATCATAATTCAATTGTAATATGTACAAAACCATATGTAGTGATCTTAGAATTTCCTGAACCTAGCAATTCAATTGTAATTACCAAAAAATTTAATAAAATAGAATGAATCATCATTCTGTGCATATGCATGTTCATAATTAATATCTCTAAGTTCATTACTTCTTTTTTTTCGAACATAAAATTTTTCTATCGTCAATGCTTACGTGACTACTTGACTTGCAAATTTTTTGTTGCAATATCTAACAACGCCTGAAATGTCCTCAACTTCATGATTTAACACCATTTCATCTGTTAGTAACAATTGTTTCCATGTAATAATATATATGTATGTACTTACAAAACACATTCAACAATTGCATTTAAGTATACAATTCTATCACTTACTATGCATGAGTGCAATTCTCAATGCATATTTATTCAATGCATCTTCCATTGAATTACAAAATGCTCTTTATCTCAGTCATGTATCTCACCATCCATAAGTTGGAATTCTAGCCAATGTCCTAACACATTCCTCACACACTTCCTATTGTTTTCCCAATTAATTGGATGCCTTCCTTTTCGACCTGGACACTACACCAAGAATATAATTTTGTGGTGTTCATTATTGTTAGCAAAAAGGTTGTAGTCCAAGTTTTATTTAAACGTAGGAATATTTTAGTACATGTTTGGTTCATAACCTTCCCATATCCATACTTTTCCATATCCAACCCTGTCCTAGTCTCATACATGACTAGATTTACTGACATTCATTCCTTTAACAAGTTCTTATATTTTATTTCTTTGGTTATTACCTCATAACCAAATTAACATGACATTCTACTATGTCAGTGTGTGGATTCAACAGTTAAAAAGATTTGATAACTATGACATGCCTCTAGCCTTTACCACATCTAGTGGTATCTTATTCATGTTAATACATTCAAATAATACTATCCAGTGTATCATAAAAATTCAATCGGGGAAAATTCTTACCTAAATTTCCCTTTGGAAATTATGTAACATAATTTCAAAAGAGAATATTTACCTGCACAGCTGCCATTAAACAAATTTGATGTTACCTTATTAGATGATGATAGTAGAAGCTTTCATGCCTCTTTTCTCAGACTTATAACCAACACTTATCATTCTTTTTCTTCCTTCCATATGCAACAACATCATCAAAAACACTTTGCAAACATGCAAGAATTTTTTCTTTAGCTGTTCCAAAAATCCATAACATACTTGCTGCCACAAAAATTGCAGCAATTTATTTCTCCCTATAAAACTTTTCCTTGTTGATCCCAGAAGTCTTTAATTCTTCCCAGATTCCTGAATCTTCTTATGCTCTCATTGTAGCCATTGTACATGATTATTTTTGTCCTGATCACTTTCTATCCAATCACCCTTGGCTGCCCTTTGCATTTAAAGCCAATACCCAACTGATTTTCACCTTCAAATTTCATTTATTCGCTGGATCCTACTATCCTAACTCAAATTTGGAAGAATTATAATTCCAAACATGTTGTCTTATAGACTTTGGATGCACATAGGCCTCCTTTTCTATCTGCATGGAACTAACTGAAATTACTTATTTTACCTTACCATCATAGCTTCAAGTGATACCTACAACCTCTTTGTTTCCATTCATGGATCTATGTCACTTAAGATGGATTCTTGTTAGGCACCATCTCCTCTGTATTCAAACCCATGCATAGAACCATTTTCTTCCTGGTTAATTTTTGTTTTCTCTTTAGAAATCATTTCACTTTTAAATTATTCTTGATTTGATATCTACCTCATGAATTCTTCTTCCATTATCTTAGGATGTTCATGGACTTGATTCCATCCAAGACTCCTTCCTTGTGTACCTTTCATACTTGGAACCACATATTATGATGATATTAATTTTCAACATTCTATTATTATTTGGATTCCTCTGATCTAGCTCCTACATGAATGAATTATAATTCCAATCATGTTCTATGAGTAACCTTGGTTAGTTAACACCAAATTATTTCTTGAAGAAATTTGATTTAGCCTTCAGACATGCATATTCAACTTCTATCATGCCATATTTGATGACCTTCATGCCATTCTTCCACTGTGCATTTTGATAGAAATAATGGAGGTGCTATCTCCAACTACGGGAATGATCCTTGGAGATGTCACATCTTATCTCTAAACTCTCTCATATTCCATAAAACCTTCCTTCCTTATTCCCATTCTTTGCATATCCATATGAACTTATGGTTCATGCATTATCATGTATCACAGATGGATGAACATCTAGAATCCTATTTCCAAGACCTTTCCAATGATTGCCTCCTTTCTAAATTCAAAGTCCTGAGCAAAAAGTTATAACTGTTTGCACAATGGTGCTTTCTGGAAGGCGATCTTTGTAAAACTGTTTTTATTTCACAGAGTCAAATTGCCTCTTATATCCTTACTGTATCCTCTCTTCAGGTTTACATACCTTATTTACTTCTTTCGATGTAGGTATGTTCAATCATGGACCCCATAGGCTCTATCTCTAAACCCTTCTCTGTTCTAAAAAACAATTTCTGGGCACTAGCCCTCTTTCTTTGTCCCCCAATCTCATGTGACCATTGGTTGTGACCAAGCACTAGTTTGATAGGCGCTTATCTAGAGCTTCGAGACCTTGGGGCTCTTGAACTTCAGAGGTTTCCATTTCCGCACATCCCAAACATCACAGAACATTGGACTGGTGAATTCACGAAGGATGGTGGATCTATGGTCCACATTCTCTCTTCAGATCTATGGTGGACAAGAACTCCAGAACTTCAGGCTTCGATGGTTTCCAAATCACATCACAACAAATCTCCCAGAGTGCCACATTGATGAACTCCTGAAGTGGGGTGGATCAACAAACCTCGGCTTCCCATCATCCAACGACTGATATTTACTACAGAACTCTGGGCTTCAGGGTTTCCGAACTGTCCATATTCTCAATCTTTTCAAAGTGCCAAGTCTCTGGACTACTGCATCTGTTTCCAAGTGTCGTTTCTTAATCAATGGTCAATATTAACTCTGGCCCTCTGGTCTTTAGGACTTTAGAGATTTAGGGTTTTGGGACTTCGAAGTATTTCACATCTACACACCCCAAAACTCCCGAACTCTGAATATCTGAATACTTCCATGTCACCCCTGAGACGTCATGATGTTACGTTACTTCAGTGCTATAGAACTTTGGGGATTTCTTCCTCCCATTCCATCATGAACCATTTATTCTAGAGTGTCAAGTCTCTGGAATTTGGGATTTGATGCCACATGTCCCCTGTGACCATCAGGGGCCCCACTAACCATGCTCAAGAAGAGTGTCACATGGTAGAATACTAGAAGGGGACACGTGGCCCAATATGACAGGTGACACATGACACATTCTAATTGACATTTCTATATTCCAAAGGTTCTTAACTCACTGACACATGGCACACATCCCATGTGTCCATGTCATCACTGGTGATGTCAGCAGGCCATGTCACTTCGAGACTTCGGGCTTCAGAATGTTTTACACTTGCACACTCCAATTCTCTTGAATGTTGAACTCCTGAACTTATTTACTTTCTAGGGTTCACATGGTACAGTTGTCAAAACTTAAGGTGGTGGAATATGGCATGCCTAGGAAGGATCCACATCACCATTGGTGATGTCATCATTCCACGCTACTTATTTTCTTCGGCTTCGAGACTTCGGGCTTTGGGAATTTTCAAACTAGCACACTCGAATTCTCTCGAATGTCAAACTCGAACAATATGATCTTCTGACATGCGTCCCTTTTGATGGATGATCCAGATCAAATCTTAACTTTGGGACTTCGAGAGTTTTCACCTTAGCATACTTTGTTCCTCCCAAATGTCGAATCTCCAAATATGATGATCTACCAACACATGCCCCTTTTTTATGAATGATCCAAATTAACTCCGAACTTTGGGACTTCGGGCTTCAGGATTTTTCACACTAGCATACTTTGTTTCTCTCGAACACCAAACTCCCGAACTAATGTTAGATCCATGACTCATAATCACTTGTGCACATATCTAACGACTGAGATCTTTTTTTCACTGTTTTAGCTTACCTCTTTCTCTTGGCTTGATCTAATGGTTCTGATCTGTCTTCGGTCGATCCAACAATCAAGCACTTGTTCTCGGATCTACTATGTAGATCCACTTCGAGACTTTATAACTTCGACGCTTCAACCATTTTGGCTCTCTAAATTATAAACTTCGTCGAAGTTTTGAAATCCTAAGGACTTTGGAGGTTAACTCTCATGCATCTTTTTCCAAATCTGATGGCTGGAAAATGTTGGCCTTTCCCTTGTGTAGATCTTACGACCTAACTTCAAACCTTGTGGTTCCAAACCCAAGGTTATTGTAGTCTCTTTTCTCTGTCATCTTTCTTGAACCGCTATACCTCCTCAACTTCCAAACATGACCAAGGTGTTCTCTTGGCACTCTAGGATGCTCTGAAATTCAAATTTTGTCCCTCTCGACAACAATTTTCTCTGACATTTTGATTCCATAACCACTTATATGGCCCAATTCAAGCTCATTGTCGAAAACTAAACTTCGAACTTCAATTTTTTCCATTTTGACAACAATTCCTTTATGAAACCTTTTCTTCAACTTCCACTTTTGAGCCATCTAGGATCAGTGTTGAAACCATGAATCTGATACCAATTTGTAATGTCCCCGACCATCAACCTCTGTCGGGGTAATGCTACCTAATCAACTGTATCTTTTCTACATCCCCAACCATAGACCAACAAGTCGGAATATGATACCAAAATAACTTTCATTCTCTTATACCATTCTGTGACAGCCCCACGCCTTAATCTACTTGCGGAAACATCATACACATCCATATAAACATAGAAATGACAATTATCATCTACCTATATATAAACATATATAGAGGACGTATTCTAATAATACACAGATTAATGTGGAAACAATAATAAGCCTACACATACAACATATACAATATATCCAGGCACTACTCATCAATTATATCACATGTACAATTACACAGCATGTAAATGGACATAGAAGTGGAATTTATCTTTTAATAGAATACCACCAATTGCATGTAGACCTTCCACGAACCTCCCAGCCATAGACCACGTTGCTCATCAGTCTCAGTAGTGGGTCACCCCCGAGATGGGACTAAACTCCACCGGGCAAGGGATTCCTAGGCTAGGAAAGGTTGACAGGGAATTCACACAATTCAATAGGAAGTAATTCCTCCAAGGAGCCACTTACACCCACAACTCACACACTCTCATTCCCCACATGCCTGTTTCACCCCAGGAGTGTACACCTTCACTGTCACACAGTCCATCGGCTAGTACACCTCCCTTTTTAGGGATTCAACAATAGGCTAGATGAAAAATTCTTAGAGCTCTATAGCTTCTACTAGACTTCCTCTAGGATAGATCACTTCCTCAACACACTCTCTCACCTGGAGAGAGTTGCTCACAAGCCTCACAACCTACTTCTTCTATCCAACTCCTAAGACTAGTGGTTAACCATAACAAAAAAATCGGGTATGGACTCTGGTAATGAAATCATGCCACACCAGTCCAGAGAAGATGTGGGTAGTAACAAAAAATGGCTAAGGTGTGATCTGGCTCAGGCACTACACAGTCATGTTGTGTTTCACAGGAAAAATCAATTAGCTTCATAACACTGTGTGTTGGTTTTCCCCCGAGGTTGTAGAGGTCAACCATGGAGGAAAAATATCATTGCATGAAGGCTCTCTCCATATTCTTGCATGCAAGCATGGGGAGTCTTCCCACCATCCTGAGAGCCTCCCAATGGACTGAATTTCCCCACCTAAAAATGCATGTGCCCATGTTGAAACATCTCTTCCTGAAGCTGCATGAGCTCCACTTAACATTTGTTCCCTTCCCATAGGAACCTAGGACAACATATATTATGTACAAACCTTATCCTCTAGGAAATAATAAGATAATATTATTCCCCTAGAGGTAATCCCTCTATCTTAGCCCCTTTTCCTAGACTCTTAGCTGCTTCCCTTTCCCTACCTAGTGGAGCTTAGTCCCCCCATAATTCTCTCTTCGTGGTCGGTCTACATGCAACGATGTAGTTATATGAATGATGTGAGTATTTACATATACAAAATAAGGCTTAATGGAATTAGCATCTAGGCTTAATGGCCTTAGCATCTAGTCTCTTTGGCCTAATAAACACATAAGCCTTCTAGCTTATTACTCAACTCACCAGCCTATCAAACATGTTTACAATTCATAATTACAACTGGGGTTCTACCTGGGGATATTACACATTCCATTCCCCATAAAAAGGGTGAATATCATGGTTTATCAAAACCATAGGTTTGAAATGTTGATTCAATAAAAAAGGTGGATGGCCACCAATATCCACTTAGATCATTCCTCCCCTTGGAAGCAATGGTCCCTGTTATCCCTGATATCTAGGGATAGCTAGGAGATCATGTCTCGAGGCCCACATGGTCCTAGACATGGAGTACCGAGAGCAAAGATCAACTTGAGCATGACCTTGGAGGGCCCATCATTCTTCTTCTCAGCCAGACTTGTCCTGTCAGCAGTACCAGCTTCCATCACTACCAGCCTGGGCTTGCATCAGAGAGGACTCTTGCTCCATGAGGTAATTGGTCTGAGGTATCATGGTATGTGTCATATTTGATCATTATAACCTTCATATATATGCATTAGGTTCCTTTCATTTCAGAGGATATTTGCTTGGATCTTACACTAATCCCACTTGACCCTTTGTTGGGGTGATTGATGGGATAGAATTAAGCCGGTATTCATGGGTTTTGGTTAGCCACCAAGGGGGTTTAGAGGAGCCATCGTCCTCCCACCATCTTATCACTTTTTCATCTTATATCCCGGTCATATATCCCATTCCTAATTAAAGCCATTAGGATGACCTTCCAGGGTATCTTGTCTTGTGGGAAGAAGGGGCTAAAGACTCGGAAGGTAAAAGCAGATGGTAAATATAAAAGCCATAGGAAATGAAAGCGTAGAGATGCTTGTGAGGGGGATCCCGAGGCAATAAAAAGCCTCGATAAGAAACTAAAGGGACCCTAAGAAAAAATAGAAAATAAATGCAAGACTAACTAAGAGGATGGGAGGTCTCATCCACGAGCCGACCCATTATGTTCATATAGGTATTTAGCGATTGACATTTACCACCATCGGTCGCAAGCGAGGAAGGTGACTTTTAGTTGCATGGCCAAAGGAAAGGTCTCATCCGCGAGCGGCCTTCTAATTTATGTGAAGATACTAGTGGGTAGCGTTATTGACTCTATCCACCAAGCCAGAAAGCGTGCCCTCTTTGTCAAGGCTTGTAGTAAAAAGAAATAAAAGAAAGATAAAGGCAAAGGGGCTTGGAATAAATGCATCCATGATGAGTGCGGCTAAGCCTCTACAAAAGGCACCCAGGACAACACCAACCCTTGAGTGCGACTATGACTAGACATCCCTAAAACATATCATCTCATTACACATGGCTTGAATGATCGCTTTGGGAAAATTTCCATTTCTTGTGGGTACTAGCCCAATAGGTTGTCATTTGATTTCCTTAGCTTTGTATGGGGAGTGCATTGGCAATGTCTTTGAGCTCTTAGAATTTTTAGGGTTTCATGCATATGTTTGATAAATTTAATGATGAGATATGATTTACATTGCTATGATGTCTAGGGCCCGTGTAGGCCCATGGAGGCGTAGTCTTTGATGTGAAGGACCATACCATTGGGCAGTTACCAGAGGATTGGTGCACATGGGAGATGATTAGTTGGCGAGGAACTCCATGGGGCTGAAGAGCCCATCGGGTGGTTGTTGGGATGGCTGACTGAGGGATATAGAGTTGTGTGAGCCCTTGCACAAAGAAGAAGAAGGATGCCCTCATCCCGAGGACGTTTTGGCTGAGATTTGACCCATGGGGACCAACCCTTTGCGCTACTTGTAGATGGGGCGTTGACCTAGATGGATTAGCGGGACGCCACCAGGACTAGTTGGACATTTTAAGGAGCAGATGGCAGTTGTGCTAGGCTTCTACGGCGTACATAGCGAGGTTCTTGAGAATTGGAGGAGACCCAGCGTCGGCTTCTTGGATGATGATTTTTTTTCCCTAAAGGGGCCAACATCTCCCCTATAGGGGCGGCGTCTCCATTTTACGCTCATTTTGGCATTTTAGGCGTAATGTGACAAATAATTGAATAATGTAAAGTCAGCCTTGTTGGTTTGTTTTGAATGACCAAAATTTAATTAGAGATCATAAGAATCCTTATAGAGGGGGCCGTTGCCTCATTTAATCGAGAACACAAGCAGCTCTCTTGGAGAGATATCTTTCTAGCTCTTGTCTTGGTTTATTCTTCTCTTTTTGGAGTGAAACAACCTCTTGGAGGATATTCTTTGGCATGTGGTGCTATTTATCATTGGAAGGTTTACAACTAGGGTATGGATTATGCTTCATCCTGAGTTTTAAAGTGTTTTTCATCAATATGCTTCATCATGAGTTTGTAAGTGTTTTTTCATCAAAACTTCTTGAATGAATGGTTGTTGATTTAATATCTTGCATACATTGTTATCTTGTTATTATTTTCTTAATTCTTGAAACCCTAGGGAACCAACACACAAGTAGGTTGTGGCTTCATGTCCCCATGATAAAAGCTTATACCCATTTGATTAGAGAAGGTTTTAGCCTAGCCATAGCTACACTAGCCATCTCTTTTCTTGAGTTAGTTTTAAACACAAATTGAAGAAAGAAGGCGTCCTAGGCCTAATTTAGTTTACACCTAGGGTTTGCTTCTAGGGTTTTGAAAAGCCTTGTATCTAAGCAACACTTTTCAGCCATAGGTTTGTGTTTGTAAGCTAGCCGTTTTGCCAAAGAAGTCTTAAGGAAAGAAGAGGAAGCATTAGGCCTAGCCTTAGCTACACCTAAGTAAGCCTTCTCTTCTCATGGTTTTGGTTTGGTGGCCTTGCCATAGCAACACCATCAAACCCTAATCCTCTTGTCCTTAAGTTTAAGCCTTCCAAGCCATTAGTCTCACCTCAATTGACCCCATTAACCCAAGGCACTAGTCTAGAAATAATCTTGAGCCTGCTTGTGCTTAAACTCTTTTTCAAGCACTCTTTTATTTGAAACCCTAACTAACCTAGCGTCTAACCCTAGGTAATTTACTAACCCTAACCCTAGAGGTGACGTCCTAGCCTTTGGAACTCTTGCTTACACTAAAAATTTGCGGCTAGCTCTCCTCTTGGAAGCCATAAAGGTTTCGAATACTTTCATTGGCTCAAATTGCAAAACGTTCACCTTTTGGCATCTTAAAACAAATCTGATTTAGCACTGACGTCATAGTGACAGCAGCAACAATAAGGTGACGTCACATATCTTTTGATCTTTGTTTGGCCTAAAACGTTGTGATATTTCTCACCTTGTTTAGCAGACTTTGAGTTGTTGGTTGTTTCTCATGTGCTTAGTTGACCTAACGTTTCACTCATTGTCTCTAAATCTGACCTAAATCTAAGGCTGACGTCACATCTATAGCAGAAATAATATTGGTGACGCAGCAACATTATATATGAGCAGATTTGCATTGTGATATAACAAGGATCAATTGTGTACTTTGAATGCCCATATCTTTATGCATTTATTGAAGAAGTGATATAAGTCTTTTGTCTTTTTTTAGCAATCATTGACTTCGTCAATAATAGCATTTGATCATTGCTCATATATATATTTAAAGATAGTCATAAATACTTTGAAGTACTAACCACTACAACACATTCTAGTTTTATTTGTCTTGTCTCGCAAACAGGTGCCTCATCAGTGGAACATCTCATGTGACTATCTCATCCTTGGCGGTAATCTGTGAAAGGGAGATTCTTACCTTGATCTACTAAGCCTTTAGCCTTTCAATAAACCAGATTACATAGGGACGTCTCCCTTGGACTAGCCATCCTAAATAGAAAGAGCTCCCCATTGAGGTGATAGTGGGTGGGGAAGCTCCTGTTACGCCGGTTCCAAGCCCTGACTCAAGCTACTTAAACCCTACCTACAAACCGTGCGATAATAGTCCCCATTGTGTTAAGTTCCAACGTTAGATGGGGAAACTTCTATTGAATCTGAACCTTAGTGAGTTGCTTATCTTGTTGAAGTAGATGCCCTACTTTTATTTTGCCTATGGAATGATGTCATGAACCTATTGGAGGTATTGTATCCATTCAACATATATGGATACATGATCTACCTTGGTTTGAGTGTAGGAGGAATCCGTTTGTGAAGATGAAGTGAGAAGAGCTATATGAATGGGGGCTAATGTTTGGAACCCAAAGAACACTTGAAAAGGGTCATGGCCAATAGAGATATATTGAAAATATGTAAGACTCTTATTCACTTTGTGCTCCTATACAATCTTTTATACCTGCTTGTGATATATAGAAACGTCTTGTGCTGAGGATATAGTGGTTCTAGTGACCTTCTCTTCACCATTGGAATTTATCATGAAGAGGAAAAACTTCGTGGTCTGAGATATTACTTTGCGACATTTTTTTTCCAAGATAAATGAAGTGACACTAGTTGGAGATACCTCTGGTTTGCCTATAGATATGATCAACTAGAGTAAAAATGACAATGTGGGGCCAAGACTTCAAGTGGTTTTCCAAAAAGAACATCACAGATTTCAAGTGGACCAACATCACACACTACCTCATCCTTGAAGGGTTTGATGCCATAGGATAGGTGACACCATTGGATGACAAAGATGTATCATCCCTAGCTCAACCATCTGATGGTGTATTGCTGGGGGTGTGGCATCATTGTTAGCTTCAATCTCTTGAAAACCTCAGCTGATATTAGGTTCTTCTAACTCCCCCTTTCAACAATGAAATGTAGTGGGGTCCCATTTATCCACATTTGTGAGTGGAAGAGGTGCTCCCTATTGGATTATTGAGAGGGGGGATGAATTAGTAATAGATCAATTTAATCCTTTTTATCCATAAAATGCAAGTGTTATATGAATGTAGCATTGTCATCCAATAATTGCAGAGTAAATAAAAAATGAACAAATGAGCAATCATATACATACATAATACACCCGTGTTTTATGTGGAAACCCAAAGAGGGAGAAAAACACATAATGTTTTTCTTATACGTATTTAAGAATTACATTCATTGGAAACACCAACTTCCTTTGTTTTCTAGCTACAACTAGAAGGAGGCACCAACCCCCTAGTTTCTCAGGCTACAACCTGAGAGAAACTCCAAATCCCTAATTCTCTAACTACAACTAGAAGGAGGCTACAACCCCCTATGTTCTCCAGCTACAACTAGAAGGTGGCTACAACCACCTTTCCTTGCCCCATCCAACCACCCTGAAATATAAGTAGAATGAAGGAACCACTGTCACACTAGCAGTGTGAGATATACTGTTGTAAACCTATACCAATCAATGTGCACCAAAAAACATGTACCAATAACCTGTGTCAACATGTACCATAAAAAAATGCATCAATGATGCACCAAACCTGTACAAATAAGCTGTCACAATAACCCGTCCAAACAACCTATCACAACAACCTGTCTCATCAATATTATCAACCAAATCATATCTAGTCACCAAGATCAATCACCAAGAAAACTCTCAACCATATGCACAATATCACTAAGATGTGCATCAACCAATAATAACACAAAAACTCATAATCATCACCAAGATCAATATGTTCTTCTCATAATATTCCATGACAAGTATGCTACATCATCCATAAACCATGTGTCAACAATACTACTAACAAGTGCCTCCAATCATGTACCAAGTATGTACTAATCATGCATCAACTAATCATCAACCATGTACCCAACATGTACGCCAACCAAAATCCCTCATCAATTTCATCATCCAAATATGATTTGTAACTCTATAATAGACCTGGTGTATATGATCACATACTTGCAAACCTTCCTTAACTTTAACAACAAGAGACTAGCATGTTCATCAAACTTTACTTTAGTCTCACATGACTAATTTTGGATTAGTCAACAACCCTAACTTGAAATAATCATAACTATGTACCTGCAATGAATGAATATATGAAAATAGTACACAATTTTATTCAGTGTCTTTTATTCAACTCCTCTAGGTTTCACTACTTGGAAACTCTCATAAAAGGAGTTATAGCAAAACTAACATACCTTGTTGAATTATGGATTATTCTAGAGAGCGAACTTGTGGAGCATGCCCTGCACAGAATATTTGTTGTATGGATCTAAAAATGATACACAAAATACTACACAATGTACTATAACCAATACATTTGGTCTTACTAAATTTGGATTTGTTATGAATAAGTTATGATGTTTTTATCTGAAATACCTATTTTAGACTAGTTTCAGGACTGGCCACAAGCCTTATTTTCCCCGGAGTGTAAATCCAAAATTTAAACGAACCACAATCTGGAGTTTTATCACGAATACTTGGATATGTTTCCTAAACGACCTCCTAATTTTGCATTCTGAATCATTGTAGAAATAAAGTTATTGTGAAAATGGTGAGATGACCTATAAATAACATACCTTAGAAAGCATCATCAAAAAAATTTATCCTCCCTTCAGTTTCGACCTTATTTACTTCACCTTCCCTCTGAAATTCACCTGATATCCTTTGGTTGCCTCATTCACTTGTAGATATTCAATTATTATCAAGTGTAATTAAATGAGAGACCCTTTCCTCTTTTTTATACTTTTATGTAGCTTCTTCAAGGGGTTACCTTCTAACCATCTTAAAGAACTTTCCTTATTTTAGGGCTAACCCACTTCTAACCACTTGTCCACTAATTAATTTATCCATTGACTTTATTATTTAAATAATTTCTTTTGTATCCACTTTGACTTCTAGTACACTCATCACTTCACTTTATCATTTACCTTCTAAAATCTCTTAAACCACTTTCCTTATTTTAGGGCTAACCCACTTCTAACCACTTTTCCACATAGTAATTTCTCCATTAAATTTATTATTTAAATAATTTCTTTTGTATCCACTTTGACTTATAGTACACTCATCACCTCACTTTATTATTGAAATAATTTCTTTTTTGCAACCACTTTAACTACTTTGACCTTTTGGGGCTTCTAGATGACTCATGAGGGTTCTCCAACTTCTCATGGACATAACTCTCTAACCGTGAGGAGTTATGTGATGTTCCACATAGCAACGGAAATGACGTGAAATGTACTATCCATCTAGAATAGTCGTACCTTCAAATATATTAAAAATCATATCATTATACATCAAACAAGATTGGGTCCATTAACCAAACCTTTGTGCTACCAAACATTATTCAAGGGTTGACATCAATGAAAACCAACCCAAATAATAAAAAATATCCCCCTTTGGCATTGATGGCAACACTATGATGCAATAATGAAGTCATATCACTCATTCTCCCCCTGTGACCATTACTCCCCTTGGAACCATGCCTTTGTTCTCTTTGTCTCTCTATCATGCATCTGATAAATTTGTCCCCCTTTGTCATCAATGGAAAAGGTATCTTTCCATCCAGAGCTACTCCCCATAACTGAACTCTTCCCAAAACTTATCTCCCAACCTGAAATTTCCTCTTTAAGGTGTTTCCTCATGTAAATCTAATACATATAAGATAGGAATTCAAAAGCATTCATTTTGGAGTGGAAATGACTCCGAGTCTCTGGTGAAGATACTCAAAGGCTTCCCTTGGAATTGGTTTTGTAAAGTTGTCTGCCACTTGTTATTTTTGTGCCCACATATTCAACTCTGATGTTCTTCTCTACAACTTGTTCTCATAGAAAGTGATACTTTATTGGAATGTGCTTCATCTTGGAGTGCATCACTGGGTTCTTTCAGATATTGATGACACTTGTATTATCACAATAGATTGGAATGGGCTCATCATACTCAACCTGTATATCTGTCAAAGTTTGTTTCATCCATAGAACCTGTGTGCCGAGGAAAATATAAGAAATTGTCTTGCTCAAGCATTTTCGGATCATGCTTGGCTAATTCAAGATAGTCGGGAATGTTACCCTATGTTTATAGCCTCCAAACGTGTTTCCCAATCCACAAGTATTAATTACAAGGGGTTATGCTGATTTTTTGAATAAAATATTGTTGCAAAACAAATATAACATTTTTATACCATTTTCTGAATAATACAGATGCAAAAGGTAAATGTGGAGAAAAAATAAAAAACCCAAGTCACATATCAACATAGATGAGACAGAATAGAAATCACTTATTTCATTCCAAGAAATCAAAAGAATCGTTCTCTTTACAAAAATCCCTAAGGGAGTTTAGACCAAAGTCAAACTTAGATATCCCCGATGAAAACCATTCAAAAGGACTCTGACAGGAAGTAAAAACTAAACTTTAAAATCTAGATCAGCTTGCCACAAATTGCTTCCCACTCGACTCTGCACAATATCCTTTATCAGTCATGAAATTTAATTCATAAACAGACAAGTCTACACAGAATATCAAAGATAGATCAACACCTATGAAAACAAGTGTCTGAATGATGTAATTCAACTTTGAATATTGTTGTCTACAATAGGACCCTGCTTTCATAAAATATAATTAATCTTTTAATGAATTGAAGAATGAATGAAAATTGAACTATCTCAATAAAACTCAAGAGAAAACCTTAGTATGATTTCTCCTTCTATTTTCCCTTTTCCTTCCTTCTCATTTGGATTTTATACATTCCAAATTAGTTGAAGTAGTTCAACCACTTCATTTATTTAATTTAAGAAAACTCAACTAAATTTTAGTTTAGGGGAAGAATTAATAATAATAATAACAACAATAAGGATCTTTTAATAAATAATAACTAGTAGGTGGGACCCCTTGTAACTCCCTTTAATTTCTTTAACAAAAATAAACATAACTAGACAATAAATCAGACACATCCCTCCTTGTGGCTCCCATAATCATTTCCATAAATTGAAAATTAAATAAAAATGATACTTCAAATCATATCTAAACAAATAATATCCAGAATATCCAAAAATAGTATGTTGTCCAAAACCTTCAGCAATCCACTGTCCTCAATAAAATAATAATAAAGTAAAATAAAAAACCGTATTTTCCATTTATTGCTGCTATCTCCTTTTGACTTCTCTGAATTAGCCTTAGGCTATGTAGAGCCTTTAGGATTGATCTCACTGATGACATGAGAAAAATCATCTCTCAAGTGCACGCAGGATGAAACAGATTTGGCTGAATCACTTGAGGGAGAGGAGGGGGAAGCAACAAATTTATTTTTATCATGCATATGATGGGATTTGATTTTGAGTCATTTTCTTGTGTGGGAGGACTGTACAGGTGAGTGTGCAAGGGAAATCTAGACATTTGGGTTAGCAGGTGGAGGAGGAGTAGGTAGAGACAAATTTGGCTAGCCACGATGTTGGGAGACTATTGGGTAGAAAATATCCTGCCATCTGTCATTCTTAGGGACTTCAGGTTGCAATGAAACATGAAAGGGAGCATGGATACTAGGGACATGATGGGGTTGGAGAGGAGGCATATCTCGTCTAGGTTGGACTACCCCTTGTCTAATCCAATTGAAAAATTCAACTGGGAAGAACTGGTTTACCTCTTGAGGATCTACATCAAAATGTATTGAGAATATTGGCCTTTTAGGCTCTCTGTTCCAATTTCCTCTGCACCTGTTATTTCAGACATGACTTCCATTACTGAAGAATCTCATCCTGTATGCAACATTTATTAGTGACTAGCTTCTTAAACAAAACATACATGATATCTCTTAATATGAAACAAATTTTGAATCAACAATCACATCATACCCATGCAATCCAATCCATAAAATTCATTCAATAATTTTCGATGAGAAGGGGGTGAATTAGGGTTATGGAATATCTGTGGGGATTGTATTGAGAGAAAAAGTGAGAAAATGAAAGGGAGTGAGAACATGATTATTGCTCAACCATTCATTGAACAATCAACTGTGCAACAATAACCAAACCATATCAGTTGTGATCCATCTCTGTGTTATTTCTTAATTACTGTAATATAGATTTTTAATTTAATTTTAAGAACAATGTGTGCAAAATTAATTTGGGATTGTGAGGGGATTTGTATTGAGAGAAAAAGTGAGAAAATGGTAGGGAATTTGATGGATACTGTTCATAAAATAAATTAAATAAATCAACAATCATAACTCTGTTCAAAATTAATCCAACAAGCATCCACTTCCGAGACCAACATTCACTATTCCTCAATTGTATACAAAACTGCTTGTTGTTTCAATAATTAAATTTCCCAGAATTCCTTAATTTTTTACAGTCTATGCAATTATAACTTATAAAAAAATTTCCCATTCAACATTACTATTTATTAAAACATTGATCCCTTTTTCTAAAAAATAATCAAAACATGCACAACAATATGCTCAACATTTTATCCCTGATAATCAATAATGCACCATGATAAACAATCAACAGTCATTGTTCATCAATTACAATCGGGCCCGATTTAAATGTACATAGAAGACTTTTCAAAAATGTGGACAGACTTAAAAGCATGCTCGATCATATATATGACTTTAATCATATCAATCAAAAAAATCTTGAATTGATAATAACAGTCAACCCAAACATAAACCTTGATCTTGATCCCTGTGTGTATCAACATGTATAATTTTTTTTTTTTAAACAATTGATAGTCCGTGTGATAACCAATATAACCATATCATATATGAAGCGAACAAAAGTCGATTAACACATAGGGATTACTTTTTTACCTTGCCAGAACCCTGATCGGGTTTGGTAAAATTCACACAGGTGTCTTCTTATGCAATCAAGACCATGCTGAATAAAACACAGTGATCGAACCATAACGAATAGAAAGACAACCCTCGACTGTATGCAACCATTACTTTCCTTTTAATTTGTTTAAACAATTCATCATAGAAGGACCTAACAGATATTCGACCAAAAGGGATGGGTTTATAAACAAGATAGCATGTCTCCTTAAATTTCCACAATCATTAATTGATAACCTGACACTTGACAAACCTCAGATTGTGCCTGAGAAGAGCAGAGATAGTAATGTTGAGGAAAATATATGAAATGAACTTACTCAAGCATTTTCATATTCTGCTTGGCGAAAGAAAAATAGACGGGAATGTCACCCTATGTTTATAGCCATCAAAATTAATATCCTAACTCACAAGTATTGATTACAAGTTCTTAGGCTAGTCTTTCTATAAATAAGAGCTTGCTAGAAAATTCATTATTTATATGATTTTCTAAATACAACAGCTGCTGAAATAAATGTAGAGACAGAAGTAAAGACACCAAGATGATAATAAATATAGATGAGACATAAAGAAATCCTTTATTTCATTCCAATTCACCAAAGAGTCATTCTCTTTACAAAATTTCGTGAAGAATGTTTGGACCAAAGTCAAACTTAGATGTCCCAGATGAAACATACAAAAGGACCTCTAACAGAAAATCAATAACTGAACTCTAAAATCTAGATCGTCTTGCCACATATTGTTGACCACTTGAATCTGCACAATATCCTTTCTCATTCATGAAACTAATTCACAAACAAACAAGTATACACAGACTATCAAAGATAGATCAACACCTCTGAAAACAAGTGTATGAATGATGTAATTCAAACCTGAATCTTGTTGTCTACAATAAGACCCTACTATCATAAAAAATAATTAGGCCTTGAATAAATTAAGGAATCAATGAAAATTGAACTATCTCAACACAAACTCAAAGAGAAAACCTTATTTTTCTTTTCCTTCTATTCTCCCCTTGTTCCTCCCTTTCCTATTTCCTTTAGGCAAATTAGAATTGATTGAAGTAGTTTAACTACTTCATTAGTTAAGTTAACTAAAAACTCAACCAAATTTTTAGTTAGTGGGGAAAGTAATAAATCATAATAAGGGTTTTAAATAAATAATAACAAGTAGGTGAGACCCCTTGTGACTCCCCTTTAGCTCTTAACAATCATAACATACTAGTTAATTAAAAAAACACATACCTCCTTGTGACTCCCATAATCATATTCATATTTGACAATTTATCCAATGATTTTTTGAAATTATTTTCAAAATATGTTACTCATATATCCAAAAACAATAGCATGTTGTCCAAAATTTTTGAAGCCAACTGTCATCAACAATAAATAAAATAAAACTTAAAATCCATAATTTTCACTCTGAGATGTAATATTTCCTTTGTTGTTGCTGTCACCTTTTAATCTCTCTGAATTTTTCTTTGCCTGTGTTGAGCCTTTAGACCTAATATTTATGATCACATGAGAACAATTGTCCCTCAAATGTATCTGGGAAGACACAGATTTATCAAAGCCATTGGAGGGGGAGGAAGGGGAAGCAATGGCTTTTCCGTTGTCAGGGGCATGGTGGGCCTCGGTTTTCAACCTTTTTCTAGCATGTGAGGATTGAACTGGTTAGTGGACAGGGGAAGCTTGGACAATTTGATTGATAGGCCAGGGAGGGGGGGCATGTAAGGACAAATTGGGCCAGCCATGATGTTGGGAGACTGTTGGGTGGACAATATCTTTCCATCCATTTTTTTTGGGAACCTTGGGTTGCAATGAGACATGAGGGGGCAGGGGAATACTAGGGGCTTGTGGATCTTGGAAGTGAGGCCTCTCAGGCCTAGGTCGGGATACTCCTTGCCCAATCCAATTGAAAAACCCAGCCTGAAATAGTTGTCCTAACTCTTGTGAGTCATCATCAAAGTGAATGGAGAATCTTGGCTTTCTAGGGCCCCTGTTACAATTACCTCTTCCTCGGTTACCTCCACCATGGCTACCTTGGCTGAAAAAGCTCATTCCTGCATGCATGATTGATTAGAAAATATTTCCTTTAACAACCATACATGACAACTCCTTAAAAATATGAAACAAATTTTGGCTCAGCAGCATATCAGACTCATGCAATACAATCCATACAAATTGTTTAACTATTGTCAATGAGAACAAGGATGATTTTAAGGATGGAAATTTATTTTAAAATAAAGAAACCTTGGTGAATATCACTAATCCTTCATATGCCAACTATAAATGTTTAGCGATATTTTTGTAAAATTATTCAAATTTCTAAGGATTTTATATAGTTTTTATAAAATTTTGGCGATTTTTAAGGTTAAATAATTTTATCCTATAGAATTTGGGCGAATCTTTTTTAAATTAGCAAATCTCATTTTTGGAAAAACCATAGAAAATTAGCCCATGAGCGAAATTTAGCCCCTAAAATCATCTATGAATGAGAAGTGGGTGAACAAAAGGTTCTGGGATATGCAAGGGGTTTGTATTGAGCAAAAAATGTTAAAATGAGGGGGGGAAATCAGGGTTATTGCTCACAGACAACATATAATCAACTGTAATGTAAACCAAGAAACATGTCACTGTAATCAATCCAAGAAACTATGATTTGAAACTATTACAATACAAAATTATCTTAACTATAATTAAATTTTAGGAACATGGAGTGAAAAATGGATATGGGAAGGCGAGGGATTGTAATTAGCGAAAAGTGAAATAATGGTAGGGAAAGAGAGTGGATACTATTCATAAAATTAATTAAGTAATCCATAAAATTGTTCTATATTAAATGCAAAAGATCTAACACTAACCAAAAAAATCACTGTGATCAATTTAACAACTACTGTGCATAATTTAATCATTTATGTGTATTAACTTGCTCACTATTCACAATTAAATATTTAACACAGTGTCATCAAACTCAAACAATATGCCTTCCAAACAACCCAAATAAGAGTTTTGTTTCTTCTCATTTTTACCATTGGATGTTTTAAAACAATTTCCAAATGAACACACAGACACTTGTTTCCACTCTGTTTATCATCAAAACACCAACCAATGTCCATGAATTATTTCACTAATCAACACAGACACAAAAATCGTGCCTGATTCCATTCTCCAATTCTATTTAACAATTAAGTTGCAATGAGACCATACTATCACAGAACCCGTGCCCATATCTGATACGATGCATGATATCCATCAACCATACACAGTGGACAACCAAAACACAATCATCCATATTTCAAATTGCAAAACCTTGACTTTCCATTTAAGCACACAACAATCACCACTTAAACTTATAGGATGTTGTAGGATACACAGACCATTTAACAAAACACAAGAGCATTTCTATGACTGTAGATGTCTAATTAATATGAATCTAAATTTCAAACAACGATGAGCTATCAATATTCCTAATTCTATTTCTCAATTCAATCAAATTGCAACAAAACCATATGATTATAAAACCCATGCCAATCTCTGATGGTGTAATCAAATGATATCCATAACATATACAGTGGACAACCACACCACAACTATTGTGATTTCAATACTCTCGATTGGCAATTAAAACATAGAGTAACATCAACCCTTATTTAAATCTATATCATGTTGTAGGAAACACACAACCCAATGCATAAAGCAAAGAGGCACATTCCCGATCATTTTCCATTTGCAACGAAAACCACACAACAACCATTCTAGAGAAAAATCTCAATTTTACATAGTTTCCAGTCTTAAGAAAATCACAGACCCATACATCACCGAGCCAATACCTATTTCATAACTAGAGCAGGTTCATGGATAGTGAAAAAGACATACCTGTAACCAAAAGAACCTTAAAAACGCGAGCTTGACCGAGTTGTTATTCCTCCTTGAAAATCATAGCTTATCCACAATGAAACACAATTGAACAATAGCCAATCTAGGGTGACAGCCAGTGGAAGGGGTATGGAGTAACGTGTAGTAAATGCACATTGCTTCCATCCTCTATCCATTTAATTACTTAGTATACGCCAGCCAACCCTCAATTAATCCATGCATCGAAACGAACATCCCCTTTCTTGCCAAATGCACCACCCTATGTCACATTAACCATTGCCAACCACACCATAACGCATATAACTCATTAAATCGTATAGATACTAACCCCGTTAGCTAGGACTGACAACAATCCCTTAATTTCAATGCATGTAGTGTAGCATAGTAGCATAGTTTAATTTCTTGCTTAGATTTTTTTCATATTTCTTTTATCCTTTTCCATGACTAACACATGTTTTGTGCAAGTGTAATATATAATAGATCATGGCGCAATAGAAATAACAACTCACATAAGCCCTCGTGACATGGAAATGAGAATTTAAAGTAAAGACACTCACACATAACATGAATTTTCCATCACCCATTTGTCGGGAATATAACCAACATTTGAACATCAATCATGCTCAAACTTGTAAGAAGTGTCGAACAACAACATAACATCAAATAAGAACTAGATCTGATCCTCCAATGTACAAGGGGGTCCCACCTACTAGTATTATAGATATATTGTTAGCTTATAATAATAGGCTTTAGCAATACTTTGCAGGTAAAAAACCTCGTTGCGATTTTAATCGTCAACAAACTAGTGACTCCACAGGGAAATTTGTTTTCAATAGATTAGAACTCAGAACTCATGGTTTCGCAGGCCAAGAACAACAAGACAAGAAGATATGACCAGGAAGATTATGCAAAAGGGGGAAGTGAGTGGATTTAATGGAAGAATGACCGGGAATTTGGGAATAACTCATGAAAAATTTTAAGTATGAGGGGGTTTACCACTGTGTGCATAATCGTTCAACCAAAATATGCTCTTTTAAATTCTCAAATGGATGAAGAAATGTAAAGAAAGAGCGGGAGATGACCAATTTATTTAAAAGACAAGAGTGAAAGCAGATAGCAAATTCAAGTGCTTTCAGGGGGACATCGTAATAGTTGTGTAATCTTGATTTCTATTGACTAGCAATATCTTGCAGGAGTGTCACTGTGGGAGAACTGATCCAACATCTTGACCAAAATCAACTACAAGATGAAAACACAATAAAAATCATAATAGAATTAAAATGCAAAATTTAAAACAATAGGAAATAAAATGACAGAGTTGTAAAAGTAGCAGGAAATTGTTAAAAACATAAAGCATAAATCAAACTATTGTAAGCAGAAATGAAAAAGAGTGGAAAAAAGAAAGAAGAGCTAGGCTACTAATATACAAAAAAAACAAACAACATTAGAACTTTTTAGGTTGGTCCCACGTAATGCTTCAAGTGAGAGTCATTAGTGTTGTAGGAAAATAATCGCTCTTGTAAATATTTTGGAATGTAATAATTAGTACCTAGGACAAAAGTGATCTTGAAAAGGCCTGAACATAACACTTGAAACTCTGAGGTAGTAATCGACCCTTTAGCGCATACAATGAGATCGTCAAGATAAATATGAATACTAATCAATTCGTCAGGAGTTATTTGCATATGTTCTTTAAAAGAGGTACTTACGTCAGGTAAGCCAGAAAGCATACGTTTATAAGTAATGGTACCCCAATTAGTGATAAGAGTAGTTTTGTGAGCCTATGCCCTTTTTCCCTTGTTTTGATTGTAACCGAAAATATTTTCAATTAAGAGCCTCATCTATGACCTTACAACCTGCTGCAGAGTCATTTCCATATTAGGGGGAGGGAAAGGATTTTTCATAATAACCTGATTAAATATGCGAAAATTAATGCAGGAGCTAATATGATCAATGGCCTTCGGAACATGTACCAATTTGGAAACCCATTCAAAATACTTGACTCAAAATATGATACAAACCTTCAATATTTTTTCCAATCCCTTCCGAATAATTGCTTTTGGTGCAGGGTTGATAGGTATTTGTTTTCTCCTAACTGGTTTTATGCCTTCCTTTATGGGGATGGCATGTTGTATAATACCAGGATCAAAACCATGAAGATCCTCATAAGACCAAGAAAAAACATCTTGAAGTTCACCAAGTAGCTTAGAAAAATTCATTTTCTCTTTATCTGAACATTTGGCACCTATTTTAACATTCTTTGGAGCCTCGAGTGTCATAGTGTTCAAGGAGATGGTTTCACCCACCTTCCTTTTCAACTCCTCTTCTTTCTGTTTCTCTTTATTTTCTACATCACTCGATGAAAATGAACCCTCTAGAGGAGTCAAGCCCTTAGGAATCTTGTTATCTTCTATGGATACAATTTCCTTGGGCTTAAAAGGTTCATTTTGAATGAAAGCACAAATGCTCTCATCGTTAGGAAAGACCTGCCAAGATTCTATATTGTCAAGGATATGTGGACGATATACAGATTGGAAAGTACAATTAGGTCTATGTGGAAGAATTTGCCAAGTAGGAGAGGCTGAAAAAACAACTAATCGATCAGCCATTGAGTTGAATTCCCTCTTAACATGAGTGATGTTGAAATATAATAGGTTCGCAATAAGCGCCCAAATAGTTTGGGTGTATCATTTCATCAACTTGTTGCTAGGGGATTAGATCTTATGTACAAGGTTCACAACACGCTTGAAGTCCCCAAAAACTGAAAGGTGACCACAACCAATATTATATGTGTTTTCAATGCCTAGTAATAAAGCTTCAAATTCAATGACATTGTTCATGCAAGAAAACTCCAACTTATAAGAAAAGTTATGGATTTTTCCTATAGGAGAAATCAAGACAATGCCAACTCCATTTCCTTCATTTGGGCATGAGCCATAAAAGTGAATGTTCCACATACCATCATCCAAATCGATTTTTTCCAAGGTAAAGTTATCCTCCTCAGTAAAGATGGAATACACTCCTAGGTTCTCTTCGATATAGTTTGCATTAGGTCGTAGGACTCTATGTAAGGTAAAATCCTTCCCTCTCTTAGAACTATAATGTTTTTACCATTTTGAGGAATGGATAAATGTGTACCATCGAGTGAGATGTATCCACCTATTAAATATTTCCAATCTCTTCCCAAGATGTTTGATTAATTTCTTACTGGCATATCAATTACCTGAATACTAAGGGTTGTCCTTATTTCAGGGTGTGCTCACAAAACTAAGGTCACATATTTAATCTCACCTATGGTCTTTTGTTGTAGGCTATTATAGGAGAGAATGATTATGGTGTTTTCATTTGTACAAGACAAGCCTATCTCTTCCATAATAATCTTCGACATCACATTGGGGCCTGAACCACCATCAATGAGGCAACAATGGGAAATTTTATCCATAATTGTTATAGAAATATAAAAATGGGGATTTTTAATAGGGTATCTAAAGTTATGTACACCTACTTTATTTATATATGAATCCTCCTCATTTACCTCTTCAGAGAGGTTGGATACAATGGCATATTTTCCTTTCATGAATTGTTTCATATTCCTCTGTTGTTCAAGGATGACAACCATGTTCAAAAGGGTGGCATCTGCTTTGGTGTTGGCCAACTGATTTAGAATATTGTATTTGGAAGAGGGGAGAAGGGGAGTTGTTCCTTGACTGTCAGGAACCTTAGGAACCTAAGCCATAGAAGCTGGTGAAGATGAGCTTGGGATAGAAGAATTGCGACGAGGATCATATTTTCCTTTGGGAGCATAGGATTTGTTCCTAGTATTGATGATCATGCCATCCTCTGGCTATGCAAAATCTAGGACAATGATGGTATTTTCTGGTCTTTTACCAAATATCTTATCTTTGGCACTCTTCCTTACCTCACATGTGGCTTCCTCATGGTGTTCCTCGCAAAAGTTACACCAACTTCGGGGCAAGATAGCTTTAGGCTAGAAATTATTTTCGATTGGATTTCTAAAGGGGGTTGCAGAAGAGGATGAAGCTCTAGGGGTGAGAGGGGAGACAGTTCATTTTCTCTCATACACTATCATACGATTATTCATATATTGTACTAGATGTATGAGGGAAGACATGTCTATCTGTTTAAGCGATTCTCCCTGGGGAATACCTATTCTTTCAAGTTGTTCTTCATACTTTAAACAAGTATCAAGAGAGGAATCAAGATTATCAATGGCTTTTGCCTCAAGCCTATGATGATAGGGGGAAGGTAATGCATTGTAGTAATGCATGAAAGAGGCTTGGTTATGAGGTTGAATGAGTTTAGGGATTTGATTGTATAACTTAGTGAAACATAAGTTGAAGGACTTGATGGTCTCACCATCCTTATAGGTGATGTTATTGTATTCTCGTAACTTCTCAGCTGGGATTTTTGATTGCCCATAGGTGGATTTGAACCAATGAACCAACTCCTCCCAAGTAGATAGAATCTTAGGAGGAAAGTCAAAGAAATCATCTGTAGTCTTCTCTTGCAAGGAATTGACGAATAAGTGCATGAATGTATCATTGTCATTGGCCCCTATGTTGTGACAAGCATTAGAAAATGCCCCTAGGTGTTCATTTGTAGTGACAGTGTTATTTTATGAAAACCTAGGGAGATGCTCTTTGAATTTATGAAGTGGACGAGTAGTAGGTTCTAGGTTAAGAGGAGAGGACACATGCCATGGTGTGGTTGTGGCGTCTTATTCAAACTGAAAAAGTCCATACCTTTTAATAACCTTGGTGGGATTTGTGGTAGATTGGACAGGAATATGGTGGCTATATAAGCTACCAATCACTGATGAATATGAATACTGCGAGGATGAATCACTTCTAGTGACACCAGAGCCACCACTAGATGCCATCTTGTGGATGATAGGTGAGGGACAAAAATATGAACTCGATGACTCAAACAAAGTTCTCCTTAGAGCACTTTGTTGGGTTGACAACACAACATTCCTTCTTCCTATCTCAGCAATAGGATTAATTTTAGGTGATAAGCCTTTTCTTCTTCTAGAAACAGGAGAGTCTAAGGACATGAAATAAAGGCCAAAACTGAAGGAACACGAAGGTTACTATTGATTTCTAGGCTGCCTACATCTAGCTTCCCAACGTTCCTGGGCATTAATATCTCGTTCAATTTCTTCCCATGAGTGATTTAGCTCAACACGAGTATTGGAAGTGTCTAAAATGGTATTAAATAGGTTCAAGGCAATGTTGCTCTAATCTTGAAGACCGGGCTCAATATTGGGCGACCTTGCAACATGCACAATCATTAAGAAATAAAAATAGTCAAAGAATCAAAATCAGAAAAATAGATGTATCGATGCTAATCAAGCATAAAATCAACCACAGAGATATTGAAGATCTCCCCAGTATGGTCGCCAATAAATGTTGAGGAAAATATATGAAATGATATTACTCAACCATTTTCAGATTCTGCTTGCCTAAAGAATAATATATGGGAATGTCAACCTATGTTTATAGCCATCAAAATTAATATCCTAACTCACAAGTATTGATTACAAGTTCTTAGGCTAGTCTTTTTATAAATAACAACTTGCTGAAAAATTCATTATTTATATGATTTTTTGAATATAACAGTTGTTGAAATAAATGTATAGACAAAAGTAAAGACACCAAGATGATAATCAAGATAGATGAGACATAAATAAATCCTTTATTTCATTCCAATTCACCAAATATTCATTCTCTTTACAAAATTTCATGAAGAAGTTTTGGACCAAAGTCAAACTTAGATGTCCTTGATGAAACATACAAAAGGACCTCTGAAAGAAAATAAATAACTGAACTCTAAAATTTGGATTATCTTGCCACAGATTGTTTCCCACTTGACTCTTCACAATAGCCTTTGTCAGTCATGAAAACTAATTCACAAACAAACAAGTCTACGCAGACTATCAAAGATAGATCAACACCTCTGAAAACAAGTGTCTGAATGATGTAATTCAATCCTGAATCTTGTTGTCTACAATAATACCTTTCTATCATAAAAAAGAATTAGGCCTTGAATAAATTAAGGAATGAATGAAAAATGAACTATATCAACAAAAACTCAAAGAGTAAACCTTAGTATGCTTCTCCTTCTATTCTCCCCTTGTTCCTCCCTTTCCTTTTGCCTTTAAGAAAAATTGAATTGGTTGAAGTAGTTGAACTACTTCATTAGTTAAGTTAACTAAAAACTCAACCAACTTTTTAGTTAGGGGGAAAAGTAATAAATCATAATAAGGGTTTTAAATAAATAATAACTAGTAGATGGGACCCCTTGTGACTCCCCTTTAGCTCTTAACAATCACAACATACTAGTTAATTAAAAAACACATCCCTCCTTGTGACTCTCATCATCATATTCATATTTGACAATTTATCCAATGATTTTTTGAAATTATTTTCCAAATATATTACTCATATATCCAAAAAAAATAACATGTTGTCCAAAATTTCTGAAGCCAACTGTCATCAACAATAAATAAAATAAAACTTAAAATCCATATTTTCCACTCTGAGATGCAATCTTTCCTTTGTTGTTGTTGTCACATTTTGATCTCTTTGAATTTTCCCTTGGCTATGCTGACCCTTTAGGCCTAATCTCGTTGATCACATGAGAACAAGTGTCCCTCAAATGCATCCGTAAGGACACAGATTTATCAGAGCCATTGGAGGGGGAGGAAGGGGCAGCAGTGGTTTTTCCCTTGTTAGGGGCATGGTGGGCCTCTGTTTTCAACATTTTTCTAGCATGTGAGCATTGAACTAGTGAGTGGAATAGGGTAGCTTGGACAATATGATTGATAGGTGGGAGAGCAGGTAAGGACAAATTGGGCCAGCCACAATGTTGGTAGGTTGTCGGGTGGACAATCTCTTTCCATTCGTCATTTTCAGGAACCTCGGGTTGAAATGAGACATGAGGGGGCACGGGAATACTGGGGGGCTATGGATCTTGGAAGTGAGGCCTCTTAGTCCTAGGTTGGGCCACTCCTTGCCCAATCCAATTGAAAAACCCAACCAGAAATAAATTGCCTAACTATTGCGAGTCAACATCAAAGTGAATGGAGAATCTAGGAGTTTTAGGGCCCCTGTTCCAATTACCTCTTCCTCGGGTACCTCTGCCATGGCTACTTCAGCTGAAAAATATCATTCCTGCATGCATGATTGATTAGAAAATAGTTCCTTTAAAAACCATGCATGAAAACTCCTTAAAAATATGAAATACATTTTGGCTGAACAACATATCAGACTCATGCAATCCAATCCATAAAAATTGTTTAATTGTTGTCAATGAGCAAGGGGTGAAAAAAAGGTTATGGGATATGCAAGGGGTTTGTATTGAGTGTAAAATGTTAAAATGAGGGGGGAATAATCATGGTTACTTCTCACAGACAACATATAATCAATTGTAATGTAAACCAAGGAAAATGTCACTATAATCCATCCAAGAAACTGCAATTTCAAACTATTACAATACAAAATTCTCTTAACTGTAATTAAATTTTAGGAATAGGGAGTGAAAAATGGATATGGGAAGGTGAGGAGATTGTAACTAGAGAAAAATAAAATAATGGTAGGTAAAGAGAGTGGATATTGTTCATAAAATAAATTAAGTAATCCATAAAACCATTCTATATTAAATGCAAAAGATCTAACACTAACCAAAAAAATCATTGTGATCAATTTAACAACTACTGTGCATAATTTAATCATTTTTGTGTATTAACTTCCTCACTATTCGCAATTAAATATTTAACACAGTGTCATCAAACTCAAACAAACAACCTAAATAAGATTTTTGTTTATTCTCATTTGTACCCTTTTATTTTTTAAAACAATTTCCAAATGAACACACAATCACTTGTTTCTACTCTGTTCAGCATCAAAACACCAACCATTTTCCATGAATTATTTCACTAATCAACACAGACACAAAAATCATGCCTGATTCCATTCTTCAATTCTATTTAACAATTAAGTTGCAATGATACCATACTGTCATAGAACCCATGCCCATATCTGATACGATGCATGATATCCATCAACCATACACAGTGGACATCCAAAACATGATCATCGATATTTCAAATTGCAAAACCCTGACTTGCCATTTAAATGCACAACAATCACCACTTCAATTTATACGATGTTGTAGGATACATAAAAAATTTAACAAAACACAAGAGCATTTTTGTGACTGTACATGTCTAATTAATCTGAATCTAAACATCAAACGACGTCAAGCTATCAATCTAATACAAGGAGACAACGACAGTATGCCTAATTCCATTTCTCAATTCAATCAAATTGCAACAAAACCATACGCTTATAAAACCCGTGCCAATATCTGATGATGTAATGAAACGATATCCATAACATATACAATGGACAACCACGCCACAACTACCATGATTGCAATACTCCCGATTGGAAATTAAAACACACAATCACAACAACCCTTATTTCAATCTATATCATGTTGTAGGAAACACACAACCCAACACATAAAGCAAAGAGACACATTCTCAATCAACCATAAAACCATGTTGAACCGTTGAATCAATTTCCATAATAAAAGAACAAAGTTATTATAAACCAATCACAAAAACCACTTTCAACACTATCAATTAGGGACAACCAATAATTAACCATTGTCGTCGATACTCCACCAAATCATAACAATCAACCATGTGTCCAACCCAAAACAACTAGTTCCTTTATCAACATCGGGCTTAAAATAATTAAGGGTGGGCTCTGAGTAACCAACACAGGGAGGTTAGAAATGACCACCAATAGTTGGTGAGAAACATTCAGGGAAACATGGTGGACAGATAGGCCATATCACCCATATCTTTGTAAGACAAGGAGAGAGTTCAACAGGCAGGATAGACTATGAACATAGGAGCAGAGGTCCCTCACGGGCCAATAAATAACACCCAAAACACACAGGGCATAACCCTCGTGGTTTTCCCCAATCAACCTAGGTAATGCTGATATAAAACAGATCCATGAAATAACAATCAATCTCAAAGCAAGCCCCTTGACATAATAGCCATCATAACCAAATACACATACACCAATAGTATAACGAGCCCATACCCAGGTGAAATGATATATAGTGACACCGGGATGTTTGAGATCAAACCCAACAACCATAACAACAATAGGACCGAGTGAGGTGACAAGAACTATGTGAAGACAACTGGTCAAGTCTGTACTGAATGAACTCTCCAAAAAAAATCATAAGGAAAACATGGAGCCTTCATGGATTCTTCCACTCAGAATAATTAATGAAACTGTAACTTCGACCATCATTTTCCATTTGCAACGAAAACCAGACAAAAACCATTCCAGAGAAAAATCACAAGTTTACATAGTTGCCAGTCTTAAGAAAAGAACATACCCATACATCACCGAGTCAATATCTATTTGATAACCAGAGTGGTTTCATGGATGGTGAAAAAGACATACCTATAACCAAGAAGACCTTAAAAATCAGAGCTTAACCACAACGAAACACAATTGAACAATAGCCAAGCTAGGGTGACAGCCAATGGAAGGGGTATGTAGTGACATGTTGTAAATGCACGTCGCTTCTATCCTCTATCCATTTAATTACTTAGTACACGCCAACCAACCCTCAATTAATCCTTCCAATTAATCCATTCATTGAAACCAACATCCCCTTGCTTTCCAAATGTGCCACCCTATGTCACATTAACCATTTCCAACCACACCATAATGCATATAAATTAATAAATCGTATAGCTACTAACCCCGATATCTAGTACTAACAACAATCCCTTAATTTCAATGCATGTAGTGTAGCATACTAGCATAGTTTAAGTTGTTGCTTAGATTTGTTTCATATTTCTTTTATCCTTTTCCATGACTAATGCATGTTTTGTGCAGGTGTAATATATAATATATCATGGCTCAATAGAAATAACAACTCACATAAGCCCTCATGACATGGAAATGAGAATTTAAAGTAAATACACTCATACATAACATGACTTTTCCATCACCCATTTGTCGCGAATAGAACCAACATTTGAACATCAATCATGCTCAAAATTGTAAGAAGTGTCGAACATCAACATAACATCAAATAATAACCATATCAGATCCTCCAATCTACAAGGGGGTCCCACCTACTAGTATTATAGATATATCGTGTTAGGAACCAAATATCAATATAGCATAGAAAAACCTCAGAATAAGTACTCAACGCCTTGAAAAAGAGAGAAATTCATATAATAAGCCTCTTTGAGGGGGAAACCTCCTTATGCCCACATAAATGTTCAAATACAAGATGATTCCAAATGAAAATGTCTCTTTGGTATATATAGGAGGCTAGAAGGTATAATTACAAATAATGGGCTAAAGACGACATAAATAAAATAATATTACTAATGTAATATGCCCCAATTAAAGGGTAATGAGCCACTATTTAGGGCTTAGTATGCCCCTCCCCTTGAGACAAGTGTTGTCCACAACACTTGAGTAACTCTGGATGATTCTGTATAAAAGACTCATATTCCCAAAGTGGAATCTTCAGCCGGTATTTTTCTCCATTTAATGAGATACTCTGAAATGGATCTATTCCTCAGCTGGCAAATTCTTGTGTTCATGATGGATTCAGGCTCCAATATGATTTTTCCTTCCTCGTCAAGTTCTAGTAATATAATTTTAACAGGGATATTGTCACCTATAACCTTCTTTAAGCATGAAACATGGAAAACTGGGTGTACTCGTGAAGATGTAGGAAACTCCAATTTGTATGCCATAGTACCAATATTTTGCAACACCTTATAAGGGCCATAGTACTTTGGTGATAATTTATTATCCTTCTTGGCTTGCTTGAGGGATAATTTATTATCCCTTGGCTTGTTTGGAGGGACATATGTTTGTATGGTTGTATTCTTAAAACACCCAATCTCCTCACTTCAAACTTCTTTCACTAATGCATGTTGATCTAATTTGTTGTTTCATGTGATTCTTCACCATGGTCAGGTTGTCCTTAATATTTGATAACTTTGTTGTTGATGCCTCGATGTGATCTTCCACTCTTGAACCTTTAGATTTTTTTTAGAGAATAAGTGCATGCAAGGAGGGTGGTATCCAGAGTGCCATAAATGGTGTAAATTTTGATGCAGTATGAAAGAAAGTGTTATACCACCATTCTACCAAGGGTAACCATTTTTGAACCATTGTGTTTGTTTATTAGAGACAAAGCAACAAAGGTATCCTTCTAGAAATTTTTTCACTATCTCAATTTTTCCATCAGATTGAGGATGATAGGATGAGCTATGAGCCAATTGAGTACTAAAACAAGAAAATAATTATGTCCAAAAATGTCCAGTGAAGATGGGATCTCTGTCACTTACAATAATCTTTGGGATGCCATGTAGCTTTTGAACTGTCTCCATGAATGCGGTGGCAATTGTACTGGATTTGAAGGGATGAGAGAGTGCACAAAAATGTGTGTACTTGGTTAGTCTATCAACAATCACCATGATGACACTCTTTCCTTCAGACTTCGGTAACCCTGTGATGAAATCCATGGAAACCTCCTCCCAGCACTAACTTGGGATGGCTAATGGTTGTAAAAGACTTGGGGTCTTAATTGTTTCCACCTTATTTTGTTGGCAAACCAAACATTCTGCTACAAACCTTTGAACATCAATTTTAAGGCCATCCAAAAAAAATTCCTTCTTGACCCTATGGTAGGTTTTTAAAAATAATGAGTGCCCTCCTACTAGAGAGGTGTGCAATTCCAATAGTACCTTTTGTTCGAGTTGGGAGTTCTTACATAAATATAAGTGATATTTGTACCATAGTGAATCATTTTTCCATGTAAATGTATCTGATGCACTGGAATCCTACTACAACCTTTGAATGAGAGTCCACACTTTTTCGTCATTCTTCCATTCATCCCTTGATTCTATTATCCAATCGGGTTGGATGATCGAGATATCACAGAGAAAGGCCTCAACATATTCATCATTCCTTGAGAGTGCATCTTCCACAACATTTTGCTTCCCTTTTTTATAGATGATTTCAAAATCATAACCCAATATCTTGGTTACCCATTTTTGTTGTTCTTCTAAATATAGTGTTTGTTCCAAGAAGTATTTAAGACTATCATGATATGTTTTGACCTTGAAGTTCCTACCTATTAGATAAGGATGCCATTTCTTCAATGCATGTAGTATTTCCATCATTTCCTTCTCGTAAATGGGTTTGTGTAATTCCTTTCCCTTGAGTGGCCAAATTTCAAAATCTAGGGGCCTTCCTTCTTGCATTAGGATAACACCAATTCCATTTCCCGAGGCATCACATTCCACAATAAAGGTTTTTGTGAATTCTAGAGTGGTCAAGATAGGAGCTTTGCACATCACCTCTTTAAGTTGTTCAAAAGCTTTAGTTGCCTCTGGATTCCATGAAAATGCATCTGTCTTAGTTAGTGTCATTAAAGGTTCTTTTATTCTTCCATAGTGTCGAACAAACTTGCAATGGTAACCTATCAAACCCAAAAATACTCTAAGATTATTCAATGTTTTGGGAATCAGCCAGTCCATCGTGGCCTTAATCTTGTTAGGGTCTACCTTGACACCTTCATGAGATACAATATAACCCAAATAATCTACATCCTTCACTCCAAAGAAACATTTGGATGGTTTGGCATATATTTGTTTCTCCTTTAGTAGCTATAGCACCTTGTCAACATGTCGCACATGATCCTCCCAAGAATTGCTATAGATTAGTATATCATCAAAAAATATTAACGCAAATTTTTGAAGGAAGGGCTTGAAAACGGAATTCGTCAACCCTTGGAATGTTGAAGGTGCATTTGTAAGGCCAAAAGGCATGACCAAAAATTCATAATGGCCTTCATGAGTTCAGAATGTTTTTTTAGGGATATCTTCTTCCTTCATTCTAATTTGATGATACCCTGAACGAAGATCCAACTTTGTGAAATAGATTGCTCCATGGAGTTCATCTAACATTTCATCAATGAAGGGAATGGGAAACTTATCTTTAATAGTGATCTTGTTGAGCTCTCTATAATCTGGACACATATGCCATGGGCCATATTTCTTGAATACCATTACCATCAGTGCAGAGTAAGAAATTTGGCTAGGTCTAATAATGCCAGCCTCTAATATTTATTCAACCATGTGCTCAATTTCACTCTTATGGGCATAAGGGTATACGTATGGCCTGATTTTAGGAGGAACACTCCCAGGAATTAGGTGAATATCATGATCATGATTTCGAGTGGGTGGAAGACCTTTGGGAATATCTTCAAATACTCTGGAATTCTTATCAATGATCCCTTGGAGATCTAGATGATTATATGGCTTATGGGATATGTGTCCATATTATAGAGAGCTCAACAAGATCACTATTAAATATAAGTTTCACATTCCCGTCATTGATGAATTGTTAGATGAACTACATAGAACAATATATTTCACAAAGTTGGATCTCTGAGATGGCTTAGATGTTTGAACATCTAGTGAGCATAGTTGTGTAATAACACCTTGATGCCCCTTTTTCAATAATTTTTTCATGCTATTAGATCTTATCATCTTACTGGGTTTCCCTGTGATACCTCTTAACTCAATTTATTTTCCTTCCAATTAAAATTTCAAGAAAATTTCTTGAAAATTAAAATCCATTGTTCTTAATGATTGTAACCATTGGATTCCTAGTACAACATCAACACCACCCATGGGTATAGAAATAATTGGACTATTCATTACATATTCCCCCATAGTAAGATTGATCTTCTTGGATTTTCCTTAGCAATTGATAGTTCCTCCATCTGCAATCATTACTTGAAACTATGGTGCTAGATATACAAAGCAATTGAGAAGTTTGGCTCATTTATAGCGAATGAAATTATGAGTACTTCCAGAATCAATTAGGACTATTACCTTTTTATTTTTGATATATCCTTCGATCTTGAGGGTTTGAGGAGTGTTAATTCCAGCCAATGCATTACACGATATCGTGGGAGTCAACTCTTCATATGAAATTGCTTCTACATTTTCATATTGAGATGGTTCTTCTTCTTCTTCTTCTTCCTCTTCACAATCTATGTAGAAAAATTTATTCTCACCACACTTATGTCCCTTACTATACTTGATGTCACAATTAAAGCATAAACCTTTTTCTTTTATTTCCTCCAATTGTTGAGGTGTCAACCTTGTAGGTGAGGTGTTTTAGAAGAAGGAGCATTATTCTCTCTATATATAATAGGATTAGTCCTTCTAGTAGCCATAGCCATATTTTTACTTTCAACATTTCTTGCCACTCTAAATGCATTCTCCAATGATTTTGGTTCCCAAAGGAGAACCTCATGTTGAATGTTATCCTTTAAAGTTCCTATGAATACATCAATCAAGTGCTCATCTAGAATATATGTTACCTTTATATTCAATCTTTGGAAGTTCTCAATGTGCTCTGTAACTTAACCCTTTTTCTTGAGATTTATCAATTGGCTAAAGAAGGTATTGCTCCTTGTATCCTCATAGTGTGCTATCATTTATTCCATGAAAATTGTCCAAGTGACAAGTGATTTGTGAGAACAAAGCCATCGATACCATACAAATTGATTGGGTTCTAAATATAAAGAACAAAGTTGTACCTTTTATGTATGTGGCAGATTATGTAGATCAAAGAATTTCTCCATCTGAAGTATCCATGTGATGGGGTCCTTCCATCAAACTTCCTCATATCGATCTTAGGAACGTGGTTGGTATTCAACCCAAAGTTGGAGTTTCTCCATTCTTGATTCACCTTCCTTGTGTCGTCATCATGAATTTCATGGGAATCATTTTCACTTTCAGGTGTCCTCTCTATTAGGAAATTTTTCAATCCTTCGATGATATCCCCTTTTAAACCATCCATATTAGTATTTATTGCCTCCAACTTAGCTTCCATCTCTTGTAGTTCATATTTTTTTACTGTCTTCTTTTCTAAATCATTTATGTCCCTAAACATTTCTTCACCTTCATCAAGAGTCCAAGTAGGATTGTACAGAGGCTTATTTGATGTAGAAGTTCCCTTTTTTGGTGGCATGTTGGCCAAGTATCACTTTAAACCTTGATTTTGAGGTGGTTCTCCTAGACAATCTTCCTTTTATTGTATCTCCAAAACTTTGGCCCTTCTGAGTATGAAATTTTCTTTTTTGTAGGTCTTTGATATTTCTTCTCTGCAATGCCACAGGTCTGATCAAAATTGGATGTGCCAAGTGGAATTTATGGTAACTTCCCCACAACTTTCTGATTTTTTCTTTCTTTCCAAGAGATATCACTTGTATAGCGTGCCCTGCACAAAATAATTGATATAAAATTATGAAACTCATACGAAAAATACTATGGTCTATCCAATATCCAATGCAACTAGTCTCACTCAATTTGGACACTCTAGGAAGAAGTTATAATTTTTTTACCCAGAACACATGCTTGAGACTAGTCAATAGGAATAGCTAGATATGTTATCTTCCACAGGGTGTATCTACAAATGTAAGATGACCCAGAATCTAAAATTGTTACCACATATACCTTACTAATTTTTGTAAATAGACACTAGAGTTCAAGGTCTTGATCTATCTACTAAATATCCTCCAAGTTGTTCCTTATGAATCATTGTAGAAAACAAGTTATAGCGAAAATGCCAAGGTGTCTCAGATGTAGCAGCGAAACCCCAATAACTTGAACTCTGATAACATATGTTAGGAACCAAATATCAATATAGCATAGAAAAACCTCAGAATAAGTACTCAACACCTTGAAAAAGAGATAAATTCAGATAATAAGCCTCTTCGAGGGGGCAACCTCCTTATGCTCACATAAATTTTCAAATACAAGATGATTCCAAATGAAGACTAGGAGGTATAATTACAACTAATGGACTAAAGATGACATAAATAAAATAACATTACTAATGTAATATGCCCCAATTAAGGGGTAATGAGCCACTATTTAGGGATTAACATATCGTTAGCTTATAATAATAGTCTTTAGCAATACTTTGTGGGAAAAAAACCTCATTGCGATTTTAATCATCAACAAGTCAGAGTCTGAGTCGGCTCTGTCAAAAATCAAATACAGGGAGGCGAGACAAGCCTATTTATATTTTAAACAAAAACATAGAGAGATGACAATCTTCCAGTACTTATATCCATTTCACAAAAAAAAACAATTTTTAAAATGAAACAACAGTGAGCCACAGTCCTTCGAATTATTACTCCAAGCCCTTGACGGAACCAATAGTTAACACCCGAGGAGAGACAAAGGCAATTCAAGTAAAATAACCTAGTGCAAACAGGTACATATAACACTTGTAGAGAAGAGATGAGGGTTAACTTAATAGTGGTGGTTATCAAACACAACAAGACAATGTCTCTTTCCAATCACCTAGGAGGTTATTAACTTTTGACAACAATAGTGAGGACACACACATTATTGTGAAAGAACAATGTTATGTCTGTTTTGTCGCTTAGGTGAGAAAAACAAGGGCACTTGCATGCCTAGTTGGTCCTGCTATACAAGACAGAGGTTAGTGCATGGGTTAAACAAACCAAACACATGAAATAAACATTCAAACAAACTAAAAAAACTAAATAAATAAAACTAGAATGCATAAGAAACTTTTAGAACCATAAACAATCCACCAATGACCAAGATTATGCCACCAATGGATAACTATATTAGTTGGAAAAACACCATAGAGAAAAACAAGGACTTATGAGTCCCCTCTTCCTCCTTGGGAGGGCTCTTGAGTTCCCTAATGGAGAGCTCTTCTTACAATGGAAGAAAAAAAATGGCAAATGATGAAGAAAATCAATGCCTATTCCCTCAAGAGGTGAGTGGAATAGACTATTGAAATGATGCTAGAATTCTCCTAGGAGAAAAGAGGATTCTCATGGGAGAATTGAGGCAGCATAACAATACTATGAAGATCTTGGTTTTTTAGTGCACCCATGGCCTCCATTTATAGCATTTCTTCAAGGAAATATTCAACTGGTTCTTGGTGTGAACAAGGGGCCCTTTAGGGAACTCTTTGGTCCTTGACCAACCCCCCATTCATATTTAGCTCGGATATGAAGGTCAAATCAAGTTGGGAGCTGTCCCATAAGTGGTTGAGGGGCCGAAAAGTATCATAAATGCGTTGTGTTAAGGTCCTAACCCGCACATAGGTAGATCAATGTATTCGGATGTAATAAAGGTCAATATTAATAAGACCTTTCAATAAAATAGAATAAGGCAGATGTAAGAAGACCTAATAGAAGCTTTTGCTTCTAGAAGGATCTTCCT
>SNQJ01S0002016.1:175365-200331 GCA_010110895.2 Picea sitchensis | reverse complement strand
GTATGGACATAAGCCACCATCAGTTCTCTCATACTTACCGGGTACCTCGAAGGTCCAGGCGGTCGACCACACACTTACAGTCCGAGAGGATATCCTTCGTACCCTTAAAGAGAACTTGGTCATGGCCCAGAATAGAATGAAGCAGCAAGCAGATCAAGGTCGCTCAAAACGTCAATTTGTAGAATGGGATCAGGTGTTTCTACGACTGCAACCATATAAGCAAAATTCCCTCAAGGCCGAGCAGTGTCAGAAGATAGCACCCAAATTTTATGGCCCTTACACAGTTCTAAAGCATGTGGGACAAGTCTCATATCAGTTAGCTCTGCCTAGTTAGTCGAAGCTACATTTGGTTTTTCATGTTTCATGCTTGAAGAAGGTGATTGGAACCAGGTGCCACATTCAAACCAACCTTCCAGAGTTAGCTGAAGAAGAATCCATTTGGCTACAACCAGAAGTAGTTTTGGACCAGCGAGAGCATCGCCTGCGTCAGAGAACCATCAAGGAAGTTCTAGTAAAGTGGAAAGATATGACTCCAGCAGATGCCACTTGGAAACCAACTACCATTCTGCAGCAATTTCCACATCTCAAGCCTTGAGGACAAGGCTATTTTTTAAGGGGGCGGACATGTTAAGGTCCTAACCCGCACATAGGTAGATCAATGTATTCGGATGTAATAAAGGTCAATATTAATAAGATCTTTCAATAAAATAGAATAAGGCATATGTAAGAAGACCTAATAGAAGCGTCTGCTTCTAAAAGGATCTTCCTCTAGATGCTTCTCTTAATAGACATATTTAGTATAAATAAGGGTCAAGGGTATGAAAACCCTAGCTTGGAGATTATTGTAACAGAGCGCTGCTCGACTGGAGGTTGCCCCCTAGAAGAGGCCTGTGAACATTGCTATCTGAATCAAAGTGTTGTTCTGTTGCTATTTCGTATATCATTTCTGTGTATTGTGAAGATTATGCTGGATATTTTACTGTTATTCTGTCAATTCTAGCATTTCATTTCTGTTCTGCATATTTTATATATCTGGTATATTGCACGTTGTTCATAGGAGTGTGCAACGTTTATCATAAACAGTCACGCATATGGCACATTGTGCACTCTACAGGCTTCTTTGGCCTGCGTATTATGCATGTGCTTCCTTTAGTGAGTTAAAGCATGTCAATTTTTGCCCAATTGTATAGTTTTTTCCTTTTGGAAATGAATTTTGGTGCTATAGGTGAACTAATGTTTGTTTGGAATTGTTGTATTTCTATAACCATTTTCGTGCAATGTTGCGAACGAAATTTTAGTGATAACAGATCCTCTAATGTGTGAGGTTAGGATCATATGTATAGCCGAAATACATCAATGTTTCTTCTACTAAGAGTTCCATTGTAATGAAGAGTGTTGATAGGAACTGCAAGAGCGATCTGTCATAGGGATATGGGAAACTATGGGACCCAAACCTTTCTCTAGGGAGAAAAAATAAAATCTATATACAAACAAGGTGGGAATGCCCCATGCTCATGTCATGTACCTCCAAATGTAAGACAACAACTATAGTTGTATGCTGATGTAGAGAACTACAGTTCCCTCCGGGGTTGTTTGATAATGACATATGACAATTCTGGTGGTGAACATACTCTAAAAAGAGGCAGGGATGCCTTTAAGAAGTGTCGATGACTCATAAGCATTGATAGCCTAACAAAGTCAGAGGTCTTTGGCTGGTATAAAACAACTGCAATAGTCACATAGTAAGACCCACCGTAACATGAGATTTTGCTGAAGTCAAATGTTATGGGGATCAATGGAATTAGACAGCAATGATGGTTCTCTTTGTGTCATCCGAGACTCCTCATTGTAAAGGTAATGAGAGTCAAGATATTGTTTCCCTTCTAGAAACTGTTTTGATGTCGACAGAAAGGGAGAGGTGACTCCAAGAAGCAAAGGGCTTCATGAAATCCACGGAGATAAGAAAAGGAAATGATTAGTAACATGAAACAAGTCAAGATGTGGTGAGACTCAAGACTGCCCTTGGTTGGCAATATGTTTGAAGGATGATTGGAAGCAACCATAAAACGGTATCTAATGTCAGGGGGATGACTAGACATGGGGTTAAATTGTGCCAAAGGCATGACCAAGTGGAAAAACTCATAGATCATGGGTACATGGACTGTGGGATACTCGGGATTTATGAACAATGTCAAAATGAGTAAAGGAGATTGGATTCCCCAACCAAGGGTGACATGGGTTGTGTTTGAGAAAAAGAAGGTCATCAAGGGTGACGACAAAAAGCTAAGTAAATGTGGGAAACAAAGGATTTTTACAATTACCAAATAAATTAAGAATAATTTGGGATGAGTGTATAGATACATAAATGGGTGCCCCAGTGCGAGATGGCTTGGCCTGTGAGGGCTCAAGTGCTTCATGTGAGAGAAAAAATGCTTGGTGATGGAGCACATTCCATATGAAATTGGAGGTAGTGATTTCCTCCAGGATATCTTCGTCGCAGTGGAAAATGTGAGAATACAGGGGATCTGGGGAGGTAACATGGGTGACTTTCATACTGTTATTATCCTCAAGTGGTGAAGACATAGAGGGGATTTATTAAGTATGTTGTGATGGCTCTCTTGACATAAACCAAATGTCCAGACACTATGGGGGATAAAATGTGGTAAGGGGTAATATTTCTTGTGGGGAATGAACCAAAGAATTGGTAAGATTTGGGGGAATATCCTCAGACAGTCTATTTATGAACCATGGAGGGGTGGTAAGTGACTTAGGTTCAGGGGAGGTGATGTTGAAAATATCTAGAAATGGAAAGATCCTTGGTGAGGATGTCAGATGTGGTTGAATAGGGGTTGAATGATGACTTTGGTAATCCACAATCAAAGGATACTGGTATGTGAAGTGAGAAAGTGAGTCACAGAGATCGCAAGGGATTCTCATCTGTTCAAGTACTGAGGTAGAGACATAATGAATCTCAGTGACGTGGGTACCTAAAATTTGGTGGAGAGGGATCTTGCTGAAAGGTTTGGCGTACTTCTGTTAGCGTTTGATGAAACTGAGGTAGATCTAGGAAACGATGAGTGTAGTGGCCATATTCTGAACAGATGGCACAAGTGAATTTGGTTTGCATCCCTTTAATGCCTGTAGTGGAGGATGTGGTTTTTGTATTGTACATGCTTGGAGAAGCGATGAGTGGTGTAGTTTATAGAGAGAGTTGGATCAAATTGTGTAACTCGGGAAGAGAGGGACATATATTAGTGGGGTGTCCCTCTCTTTCACATAGTGTGCAAGGAGGTTGAACTTGAGGAGGAAGTGGAGTTGTGGGATATTTCTTCTTCTATCTACCCTCAATCGTGGTAGTGGTGATGGAGATTGAGGGTGGGGGTGGTGTGGCCAGAGTTAGTATTGGAATTTACATCAGGATTCCCTCGGACTGAGGAGGGAGATATGGTTGAGGAACCATCACGGGTGGGTGTAGATACCATACAGGGATGGCGAGCACCATGTTGGGAAGGGTAAGCATCGTGACTACCTGAAATGATTGTACTCCCAGTGGGGGTTTGTTACACATGATTTTGGTCACTTTGGTGATGTCTCAACAGTGATGTATTTAGGCTCCCAACAAGGACTTTTTGCCTGAGAAAAGTGGCTCTTGTCTCCTTCCAAAAACATATTTTTAGGATGAGTTCACAGGCTAACTATGGTATAGGGTGCAAGAATCCTTCATTCTCACAGGCCACCCACACTTACGGTGCGAACTTCTCGTAGTCTGCTCCATACACAGGGTACGAACCTATTTTTAAGCTTGGAAAAGAGAAGAGGTCTCAAGGGTTCTAGAAGGGAATCTTCTATAAAATGAGTTGGCATTCGCATGGTTGTCATCCTACTAACTTTTCAGATTTGATGGGATCATCCTCATCCATGTAACCATCTCTCTTTCTCCTATATATTGAAATGTTTCTCATGGAAAAGGTTAAGCAAGATTGAATGAAGAATTGGTAAAAGAATTGCGTGAAGAACCCTGCTTGGACAAAAGATTGAAGAATCTATTTGGTCTATCAAGAGGAATTGGATCTTCTTCATGCAAGTACAAAGAAATTGTGTGTGTTAGAACCAAGGGTCACTAAAAGGAAGCTTGCAACATCAAGGCTATCAAGTTGTATCTTCTACTTTCAATTAATATGATACAATGACATGTCCCTTTCCCATAAAGTCACTCTTACTTTATTGTGTAATTTCTTGATCCTATGCATAAGTTGACGTTGAATATACTTTTCTATCTTCACTTTGGTTGGTTTGTGTTGTCTTGGATTTGACTTCACAAGAGCACCAGAGCGAAGCGGGAACAATAGAGACCTAAGGAAGCGATATAAAGGTATGTCACTTATTCCTTCCCATTAGTAGATTCAATGATTACAACTTAGGGAAAGAATCATGTCCTGTCCTATTTTGTTCTAGATCTAGGTGGCTCTAGGGAGATCTGTTAGTGTCTGCACCTACCGATTAGTCTGATAACAAAATTGGTGACTCCACTAGGGAGGGAGTCCATTTTTGGTATTTTTTGGTGGTTTTTCCTTGGCCATTTTCTCTTAACCTTACCATTTTTCATTTCTATCAATCTATGAGTCTTGAGGAGACCCTGATAGACTCCTTGGGTCCAGAAGTTCCTTAAAATTTTTTGTCTTTTCTCCAAATTTTTCTTAGTATCAGGCCTTCTCGCATTGCACCCTTTTGTAGCCTACGAGAACCACTAGAGTTTGCACCCTGTTGTTCAGTCCAGTGCGAACTTCTCACACTCTACTTGTGTCCAGCCTGCGAGAATCCTTCATTCTCGCACTATACCCTACTGCCCACCTATGAACCCATTTGCAAATTTTTGGATTAAGGTTTTTTGTATCCTTAGATGCCCAGACTTGTATGTGTGTCTGAAGAGAACTTCTTGGGCCAGTGATCGATTGTTTCTTGACTTCGGATTTCATGAATGATTAGTCTTCGGAAGTCAAAAGCTCTTCTTGTTCATTTTTCTCAACTGTTATCTCTTGACCTTTTCTTAACAAGGATATAATCTCTGGTTTTGAAATCCGAGTGCTTGTTTGGTTGGGAGCCGATGATCAGTTTAAAAGTTGGGATTAATTGTCTTTTTCAATTGCTCGTTACTTGGAAAATTGTTATCCATATGCATTTGAAGAGACTAGTCTTATCTGTTTGATATTTTTGTCTTCGTTGAAAGATTGGTTTGGGTTTTTCATTGTATATGNGTTTAAAAGTTGGGATTAATTGTCTTTTTCAATTGCTCGTTACTTGGAAAATTGTTATCCATATGCATTTGAAGAGACTAGTCTTATCTGTTTGATATTTTTGTCTTCGTTGAAAGATTGGTTTGGGTTTTTCATTGTATATGGCTTTTCCATCAGTTGCTAGTTTTTCTTAGTTCCACCATTGTTGTTTGGTTTCTAGTGAAAATTAAAAAACATTTTTCTTTTCAAGCAAATTTTTATTAGAAAATATTGGCATTCAATTGTTGAAATAGAACGAATAGAAAATTTGCATTGTTCATGATTCTTTGATATTGCATTTCAAAGAAGATCATATATCATAGTTCAAGTTGTTCCAGAAAACGCCTCTCTCTCTCCCATAAATAGGATTCATCGAACAAAAAATTTGTATCATTCATTCCTATCTATGCATTGTTGAGTCAGAGTCTCACACGACATCGGTTTCATTTCCGTCTCCTTTGGGTAACAACAGCCTTTAATAATATTGCGCAATTTTTAAAATTTAACTAGTAAATATTTTCTAGGACTCTATTACACCAACATTAGCTAGGCTAGAGCTTTGGAATAGGCAGTGAGATACACTCTCCAAAGCACAAAACACACAATAGCATCTTGTGGTAAGGAGTGTCAAATTCCAATTGCAACATTTTTTCCTGGGAAGCCCTTCTCACACAAGGGTCAAACCCGAGGTCGCATTGAGATTGACAGAGTTACTCACCCTTCTTTGTTGATATCGGTGTAGATATTGCACGTATTATGGGGGTCACTTGAAGGTATAGCCACAATGATGAGTGGAAGCCTCTCAAGATGATTTCGGGCTAAATACCCTGCCCTTGTGTGTGGATTGGACTGTTGACTGTTCCCCCAGGATTTATTGTTGTTGGTGGTAACCTTAGTGGCCTATCTTCTTAGGGTCTTACACAAGGTGACTGTGAAGGGGCAAGTCTTCACGATACCTGGAATCGACATTGGCCAAACTCACTCAGGCTCCTTAGAGGGTATACCCATGATTATGTGTGGGAGATTGCACCAGGGTGTAAATCTATTAAGAAAGTCATCAATGTAACTTTTCCACCCTCACCCAGCCCCTTCTTGTCTTGTCATTGCGACGTTGGATTTCATCACCAACTAGTGACTTCGGAATTAGAAGGTCTTGTTTGGTTGGTTTTGGTTCCTAGATTTTTACTAGCGCATGTTGTTTGTTTACCCAAGTTGACCATAGAATTTCCTTTGCAAGTTTTTTAACTCAATCACAATTGACCCTCCACGTCATTCATGTAGAATGCAAGGCTTACCCCCATAAAATCTGGAAGTTTCTCCTCAACATAGTGAAGTCCAAGATGTTTCCACTCCACAAGTGGAAAGAACTGACTCTCTAGAATGGTTCCAAATTACCAATTCTCGAGAGGACTTTCGACTTCATTCCAAATCCGAGAGACACATTGTGCGAGTGAATTCTTCCAGAGACTTGGTTGTTCAGTCTTATGGATCACTGACTAGACCTTTCCTAGGACTTGAGGGTTAAGATCCTATTTGGACTACTGGCATTTTTAGATGGGCTCTCTTTGGCTTAGGAGCAGGCCTTGATATCATTGTCTCACGTGAGCTACCCAAAACATCTGATCTAGACGCAGTACCTTTTACTACTGCTTATTATTTTCCTGGTATAGAAGCTCCACGAGCTGACCACATCTTGAATCTCCCTTTACAAATGGTCCATTACACAGATACTATGAGTCTTCACACCGGGATTACCATGGCTAGCCAAGCACCCATTGTCACACCGCTTTCACCCAGAGTCACCTCAACACTTCCACCTAAATACCATGTGTTGAATGCCTCTATTCCCGCTCCTACACAAATCACATTCGGAACTCCTGGTGGTCCCACTCCCTCTGGGGACCATCCTCCTGGTTTCATTCTGACACTTCCCCCGCCCCATTTTAGGGGACCTCTTTCATCCTCGATCATAGGCACTGATCCTAGTGGCACCATTTTTTCGTTCACACCAAATTACTAGATTCATGTTGGTGGAAAATTTCACCAAGGAGGCCCAACTCAATCCCCCCTTGCAGGACAAATCCCAATTGGGACACAACCTCTGATTGGAGGGAAACCCCCACTGACCCCACCCTATGGACAAAACATACCTCCATCCTTGGCCCAGTATTGGAATCATCTTATACAACATAATCCTCACCCAACTAGAGGGCAACAACCTCAAGTTAGCTTCGTTATACCCCCTAGTATAGGCCAACCCTATCCATGTACGTCTAATCCTATTTGGGGCTTGAATGCTCCACCCCACACCCCCGTTCAAGGGCACAACCCTATGAGTTACTTTCCTCCACACCAACCACCAAATATACCCAGATCCTTGCATTATATGCAAACAACTTATGGTCCCACTGGTTTTCTGACAGGACTCCCTCCCCAAAGTCACTCATATCTCCAATCACATTCATGAGTGGCGACGGAGACAACATCTCATCAAACTTGAAATTCCCGATCAGTTACTGGTAGAGTGGTTCACAAAATCATTCATGAATGACATCAGTTGTGACATCACCATGGGTGGAGTTGTCATGGAAGAATAGGCCATTAGTCATGCTCAATACCTTGACCTCGTTTACTCACAAATGAGTACTCTTTATGACTTACTCCCTGATGCACCTCGTCCTTCTACTTCTGCCACTTCAACTACTCCTGCTACTTCTCATGCAGTCGACGATGTGATTGGCACTTTCCATGCCCAAACTCATTCCATCTAAACCTCTAGCAACAACCCCAAACCCATTTCTTCTAATGTTCAAAATGCTCCGTCTCCTACCCCTCCCACTGACAAGACTTCTAAGGTAAATTTTGTTCAATCTACCCCCGCCGGTAAAAAAAAATCCAGAAAGGGAAAGGGTAAGAATAAGGAGGAAAAAAATAATTCGCAATTAGAAAGAACCAAAACACTGCCTGTTGATGATAGGGATAAGCACAAACCCTGATACCCTTGTCTTATATGTGGTGATGATCACTACACTAAGGATTTTCCACGACGAGCCGAGGTTACTAAGTTCCTTCAAGGGACCACAAAACCACCCACTCCAACTGTATTGTCACAACCCTTCCCTTCTCAACAAAATGCCCAATTGGTCGTTCATGACCAACCTTCCCCCTCCAATACATCCTATGTCTTAATGTGTACAGGAGATTCAAAGAAAAATGACATCACACTTACCACTCGAGCCAAAGATTATTCTTCCTCCAAAGAGAAGGTTGATGCTATACCTCCTTCATTGGTCCAACCATCTCCCACAAGTCCACCTACCAATGGTCCCCTTCATCTCGAATGACCAAGCCTCGACATATTTCTTCGCCCTCCTCCAAAGGGCAACGTTTGAAAATCAACTTTCAATCCTCATGCCCATGCTTCCCAGAACTACAGTATTGTTGAAGATCTATCCCAAGCACCATCCGCGATGTCAGCCCTCGAAGTCCTTCGAAATTTTTCTATATAACGGAAGGCACGGTTTAAATCTATCGGTGGAGTCGACCCTACAGATACAAATTTAATAAGTTTTGACTTGGAATATCACATTCCAAGGTTACCCCCTCAACTTGCATTCCAAATACAAGCTATTGTCTCTGACAAAAACATTTGTAGAACAGTTATCGACGAGGGTGCCTCAATGTGTGCCATGTCTATTACCTGCTGGAAAGCCATCGAACCTCCTCCTTTGACTGAATCCCACAACACACTCAAAGCCTTTAATGGCTCTAGTTTTAAGCCTTACGGTTTCCTCCCTTCGTCGTTGATTACGTTAGAAGGCAAAACGGTCCAAGTTGAAGTGGAAGTCTTTGACGCTCCTCTTGATTGCAACCTTCTACTTGGTCGTAGCTGGATTGATTCCATGTGCGCAGTTGTGTCAACTCTTTTCCATGTCGTGTGTTTCCCTCATCAAGGAAAGGTAATTACCATCGAACAATTAGCCTTCTTTAACTCAGATGCACATACTGGAAACATACCGTTCATTGCCAAACCCCCCCGGATACGAGAATGTCGATGTGGGTCTTCTTAAAGACTCCTCGTTAATGGGTACCTTCCCCATCCCACCACCTGATGTTCCACATCCATCTGTCGCCTCGATCAACATGATCTCCACCTCTATTCACAGAACCCTTGCATCTCATGACCCATGGATGGTACCCAACCCCGACGATCATCTTCATTACAACGATGAAATGCCTTTGAGTCCAGTCGAATCATCCTATCAGGCCATTCAATCGACAACCCCTTCCACCCCCTCTCTTGGTGATTTATCTCTAGATCCTTTCCACGTCATTTTTCCCATGGATGAGATGATTATGTCTGTTATGGAAAACACCCCCTGGGACGATGGACATCATCATTCCATCCTCTTCCTGGAACAACACACCATTGAGAGATACCAACGGATCTTGACCCCATCGATCATTGTCATCATTTCTACCATTCATGAGTCTACACACGATGTGTTTTCCGAAGGGAACTTATGTAATATGTCACCCACCACCCCCCTCGACATATCCATAAAACCTGGAATTGTCGAAAATGTGCATATCAAAGCTTCATGTTCCCCTGATGAAATTGTCACCTACAAGTCTATTTTCAAAGAATTTTGTGACGTCTTCGCTTGTAGCTATGAATAAATGTTGGGTATTGACCCCAACATTGTGATACATGAGATTAAGACATACCCAGATGCTAAACCCGTTCAACAATGCCTTCGTCTGGTCCACCCACGTAAAGTGGTTTCTATCAAGATTGAAGTCGAGAAACTTCTCAAAGACGGCTTTATTTACCCGGTGGCTCTCACTAACTAGGTTTCCAATTTTGTCCCGATTGACAAGAAACAAGGCACAATCCACGTGTGCATTGATTATAGGGATATTAACAAAGCATGTCCTAAAGACAACTTTCCTACCCCCTGCGTCGACCATATCATCGACAATTGTGTCGGAAGTGAAATCTTCTCTCTGATGGATGGTTTCTCCGGATATAATCAAATTAGTATCGTTCCTTGGGGCACTTTTGCCTATTGGAAACTTCCTTTCAGTCTAAAAAAGATGGTGCAACTTTTCAGCATGCTATGTCTTATGCCTTCCATGATATCAAGCACATTGTGCAGCCATATCTAGATGACTTACCCACTCATTCCATGTGTCGTGTAGATCACCCAATACACCTCCAAGCCATTTTCCTTTGATGTTGGTTTTACCATATATGCTTGAATCCTCACAAATGCGTTTTCTGTGTAGAATCTGATCGACTTCTAGGCTTTATTGTTTCATGTCAAGGGATTTGGGTAGATCTTTGAAGGTCGAGGTAATTCTCAATATCCCTCCTCCTTCTTCACTTCACCAGTCACAAATTTTGCAAGGGAAAGCAAACTTTCTTCGTCGTTTCATTCCGAACTATGCCAAGATAACTCTTGGATTTACGCAACTACTCAAAAAGGGGTCTGAGTTTGTATGGGATACCATTGGTAACAAAGCTTTCGAAGATTTGAAATTGTCCCTAAAACGTACCCTGCTTCTTTTCCCACCTGATTACAGCCACAGTTATTTCCTCTACCTCGCAGCCTCGGATTACACCATCGCTATGGTTCTCGTCCAGGAGGATGATTTTCATGACGAACATGTCATCTATTACTTGATTCGAAGTCTTACACCTACCGAAACCAAGTATTTACATGTTGAAAAAATGGCCTTGGCAGCCATCCAAGCAGTTCAACATTTTCGACACTATATCCTCTCTCGTAAGACTATGGTAATTTCTAACTGCAACCCTATGCAACACATTCTCACATGTCAACTTCTAGGGGGAAAATACTCCAAATGGATAGTGATACTCTAGGAGTTTGACTTAGAATTCAAACGTGCTAAGTCCAAGAAATCCTTAGTGTTTGACGAGTTGATATGCGACTTTCCCTACTCTGAGACGAAAAATGTAGCAGCCGATGCATTACCCGATGAATCCCTTTTCTTGATTAGTTCTGATGATCTTTGGTACGGAGATATCATCATATATCTCCAAACCCAAAATTTCTGACCCAATTTTTCTAGTACTAACAGTCGTCAAATACGCTACCAAGCTCGTCAGTACATTATCCTTGGTGATACTCTTTATCATCGTGGGATTGACTCAGTTTTTCGACGCTACCTCACATTTGACGAAGCCGAGAAAGCCCTAAATGACTACCATTCTAGAGCCTGTGGTGGTCATATGTCTGGGTATGCTACTGCCTAGAAGATCTTGAAAGCAAGGTATTTTTGGCCTTCTTTATTTAACAATTGTATAATTTTCGTTCAAAAATGCCACACTTGCCAGACCTACAACCATAAAATACGATCACATCCTACTCCTCTTCACCCTGTGGTCTCCATTGGTCCTTTTGCGAAATGGGGTATCAATTTCATGGCATGTTACCCTCACTCAGTCGGGGGGCATGGATACATTATTGTAGCCATAGATTATTTTATGAAATGGGTCGAGGCGATGCCGACATTTGACAACACCAGAAAGACTACAACATTATTCATATTCAATCACATCATATCTTGTTTTGGTGTTCCTCAGGCTATCGTCACTAATCACAGTAGCCACTTTAGAAACTTCATGATGTCTGAACTCACTGAAAAGTTGGGTCTTCACCATGAAAACTCAACACCCTATTACCCACAAGCCAATGGCCAAGTCGAAGCAATTAACAAAGTCCTCATTACCATGCTTCGATGAATGATAGGGATTCACAAAACGAGTTGGCACACAATGTTGTTTTCAGCATTTCAGGCTTACCGGACATCCGTTAAGTCTGCTACCGGGTTTACACCATTCCGGTTAGTCTATGGTCTAGAAGCCATCCTGCAGATTGAATGTGAGATATCCTCCTTAAAACTAGTCATCGAACTCCTCCCAAACACTTCTTCCAAAGAAGAACATTTGTTGTATCTCAAGCGATTAGATGAAACTTGTTGCAATACCACCCTAGTCATAGAAGCCCAGAAGAAATGCATCAAATCCCAATATGACAAACATGTCAAGCCTCATGTTTTCTTCGAAGGTGATTTGGTTCTCCTTTACGAACAAGATCAAGATATGCTAGGAGAAGGAAAATTTGAAGCTATGTGGCGAGGTCCTTATATCGTTAGACGAGTTTTGGAGAAAGGATATTACGAGTTAGTGGACTACGACGATATCCCTTTGAGTGAACCCAGAAATGGGTTGTACTTAAAGAAGTACTATGCCTAAGATAAACTGTGCATGAGTACATGTATTTTATTGTATCATACTTCTTGTGTGTTACTATAGCATGCTTTTTTGTTATCTGGTCTCTGCCCTTATGTTACATTGTGTTTAGTTTCCAGATGTCGGAATCTTCTCTACCCCACATTAGCTTCACTGATGGCGCTAGCCGTAGTACTCAGAACCTTGCTTCTGTGTCTTGGGCAATTTACGCCCCTACAAATGAACTTATCACTCTACGAGGTGTGTGTCTCGGTCGTACGACCAACAATATTGCAGAGTATAGCGTCGTTATCAAATTGTTGATTGATGTTATTTCACTCGGTATCCATCACTTGGTTGTACGACTCGATTCACATCTAATAGTACTACAGTTAAGTAATGTCTATGCTATTCGAAGTCTACTTTATTACGGGTATATTTGTGAATTTGCCTCTTGGAATGTTATTTTGATTATATTGAGTATCAACACATTCCTAGATGTCTAAATACATTAACTGGTGCATTAGCTAACTATGTATTAGACAGACATTTGGGCCATTTATAAACCAATCACATCACATGTATCACACAACACAAGATAAAATGGTAGAGCCGTATATATGTATATAACGATCAAAAGTTTTTTACAAAAAATTTTTGTCCAAGAACCAAAATCTCAAAATTTGAAGCTCATAGCTTCTACAAAATAACATCATGGGTGACGCTCATGATAACACACAACTACCTGGGCCACCCTACGAAGCAGTTGGCTAATAGACTCTGACACGCCCACAGTGTAGCATTGATAATGCCTAGGGATCTCCGCAATAGCCATATCTAGAATGTCAGCAGTCCACCCCTCCAAGTTTTGCTCCACTACCTCATAGTATTCAACATCCCATCGCACCACTGGAGTCGCCTCTCCTCGCCTTTGAATAGGAGAAGTTCCTGGAGGTTGATATGGCCCCACATTTGTGTCATCAAAAGGATTTTTGTTGATTAATTCTTAGACAAACATAAAAACATTTTATATGATAAAAATTATAAAAACATTTAGAAGAACAAAATGTGCACTTCTTACCTAGGTCACCCCACTGAGCGTCCTCGGGTAAGGCCAAATCCGGATCCCCTCGGAAATCCAAACCAGTGTATGCGTAATCATCAACCATCAACATCTGTGGCTGCAACCAGTCAAAGAATGAGTCATTGTATTTGATGATGGGCCCATCTACATGTTGGGCCATGAGGTTGCACCACCTTAGCATCCTCAGATCCTGTGGGGCCGGTAAACCCCACTCAACCTGTAATCTCAGCAATGGGACCCTCTCGAGAAAGAAGGACACCAAAAGTGATTCATACCCAAACTGCTTCAAGTCGCCCCTCCTACATTTCATCAATTGCCTCTTCATATTGTGGAGAACTGCATCCAACTAGTTGAAGATTTGTGGCTCTGTGCACTCTATGGCGTATTGGAAGTAGCTCTGGAGAGCCATGTGTGGAGCTGCGCTCCCGGCCATGCGTTCTATAGTGAACAATATGGTTCACAGGGTCAAATTTTGGACCCCTCAAATAGCAACCTTGCCCTTGCTTCTTTCTGCCTCTGGAACGCAATACTGGCGAGAATACTCACTCATAGGGAGTTCGTCACCTTGGCTACCGGTCAAGCTAGCATGGTACCCACGTTGTGATAACCTTGTTAGAAAGTAGATATCCTCAATATCTAGGGTCAATGTGTGGACTCCCACGTGAAACAACTGTTGGTTCACATCCCACATATGAACCAAGTACTCCAACAACCTGATTTGGGCCCTCATGCCCGGAATCTGGAATAATTTCAGGAGCCCACAGTCTCATAGGGTAGCAATGATACCTGGGTCATTCTCGGCAATGGAATCCTCCTCCTCATGTTCTCTTTCTCACCACTCCAGCATCATGATGGTCAAATGCCTGCACAAGAACCATAAGAGAAGGGTCAACAACTTGCTTCAAACCTTGCCATATTTTTTATTGAGCAAAAATCAAGTTGAATTTTCATTTTCGGCCCCCGTAGGTGCCCCTTTAGCACAATGCGAGATTCTCGTAGGTGCCCTTAAGGTCACCTATGAGAATCCTAGAATTCTCACAGGTCTCGTATAGCTAGCCTAAGAGAATGCTTGGGCACAAGGTTTTTCCCTAAAACGAACCCAAAACCTTGAAAATTGTCAATAAAAACTAAAACTAAACCATGGAAAAGGTAGAAGATCAATATCTTACCTCATTGGTGGATAAGGTTTGCCAAATGGTCGCTTGTGCTTCTTAGAAAAATTGGGGGGGAAATGAGGTGTATTGGGCAAAATTCTTGGCAAAATCACAATGAAAATGGTAAAATCCCTTTTTACCCATATTTATTCACTTTTTACCATTTTTGTTGATTTTTTATATTATTTTGTTCATAAAACCTAATGCCTAATAGTCCTATGAGTGTGATTTTTTGCAAATATAACAACTTTGAAGTCCACGCGAAGGAGTACAGATGTTTTTTCTTTTTTCATCGCATGTACGACTATTTTTTATGGTTTTTAGAAAGACCTCGAGCTCAGTCTTTGCTCGTTCTCATGCTCGAAAATACATGAGAACATAACCAAGTATACTTTTTTCATCTTTTCTTACTCGTCATGGTAACACAAAAACAACGAACGCAAAGGAGTATCCTTTAAGCTCTTTTTAGACTCCATAAAAATGAAAAGATTGCCGAGCGACCTTGTTTTGTTCATGCTCGTAAAAGTATCTGAAGAAAACGTTCGATGGGCGATAGTTTATCACTTTTTTGGTCCTGTCGAACTATTTTACGAAAAAGGAACTGAGAGAGTTCTCTTTAAGTGTTTTTCAGACTCTCAAAACATGAAAAACCCATGAGTTTTCTATCTTTGGACTCATTAAACAAACATTGAAAGACCCATAATGGGACCGAGCCACTCCTTCCTAGGGTTCATTAAACATACTCTGAGGGAATCGTCTGAAGGATGAGCTTACATCAACAAGCATATGTTATCCTCCTCAAGCTTGTGTAAAAATAAAGAGGTACTCGCAGAAATGGTGGGGGAAATTTTGGGAAAGGGATGTGTTTTCGTATTCATATTAATGGCAGTAAGTGTCACTCTTGAACATGACACCCCCTATTCATTATTTGAAGCCAGTTTGGGAAATCCATTTGTCTCTCATTCGACTTGCTACATGGTCATATACTGGGTCATCTCTGAGTCAGTGCTGCCAAGTACTTGGTCGTGTCATTCATATGTTCAAGAGAAGTTCATCCAAACCTTCTATTGAGTCGGCCATCTGCAGTTGTCCATTCTTACCATGTCGACCTTCCTTGTGTCTATTTCAACCTATATTCATACTCTGTTTCACCTTCAAAATCTGTTACTTATTTCATGTCATTGATGGGGGATACATCAAGGCCCTCCTGTGACGAGTCTTGTTCCGTGGAATCCAACTCATTATCCAAAAACAAGACTTAGAAATTATTTGGTACCTCGGAACTTGCATGCCTCAATGGTAGGTTTCCTCACTTTCGACAGTGGGTTTTCATTATCGACCCCTAATTGGGAGGTTCCACCGAATGTTTGACTTCGGCTCATTTATTCACATTCGTTGGATTGTACTAGTGTACCTTGGTAGTCATTGACATTAATGGTGATTTCCCTTGCACTTGTTAACAGTTTCATCAATGACCGGTAATCAAGTGGTTTCTACCATGTTCAACTTCGGCACATGTAATCACATGGCTAGATTCATACTTTTAGGTGATGGGATTGAAGACCTTGGGTCTCATATTTTTTATCCAGACTGCAATGGAGTATGTATGATTTGCATCGACACATAGATCCACTTTGTATGTCACGTGGCTATGTCATCTTAATTTGAATCTTCTTGCATAGATCCACAGTGTATTCTTGGTGGCTATGCAGTATTTTGACGGCATGGATCCATGGTGTATGATTGGTGGCCATGGCCTATGTTCATGATGTCATTCATCTATGATCTGAGTATGGGAATGCCTACCTCAGAACTGGTATTATATTTTGCAAATGCTTGGTTGTTTGCAGGTTTTTGATTAGGTGCAATCCTGGTTTCTGAAACACACATGTAGTTTACAAAGTATTTCGGTTGTCATAGATTCCGGCCTCATACTTTGGTAGGAATTCTATTACACATGATTTTGGTCACTTTGGTGATGTCTCAACAATGATGTATTCAGGCTCCCAACAAGGACTTTTTGTCTGATAAAAGTGGCTCTTGTCTCCTTCCAAAAACATATTTTTAAGATGATTTCACAGGCTGACTATGGTCTACGGTGCAAGAATCCTTCATTCTCACAGGACACCCACACTTAGGGTGAAAACTTCTCACAGTCTGCTCCATACACAGGGTGCGAACCTGTTTTTAAGCTTGGAAAGGAGAAGAGGTCTCGAGGGTTCTAGAAGGGAATCTTCTAGAAAATGAGTTGGCATTCGCATGGTTGTCATTCTACTGACTTCTCAGATTTGATGGGATCATCCTCATCCATGTAACCATCTCTCTTTATCCTATATATTGAAATGTTTCTCATGGAAAAGGTTAAGCAAGATTGAATGAATAATTGGTGAAAGAATTGCGTGAAGAACCCTGCTTGGACAGAAGCTTGAAGACTCTATTTGGTCTATCAAGAGGAATTGGATCTTCTTCATGCAAGTACAGAGAAATTGTGTGTGTTGGAACCAAGGATCACTGAAAGGAAGCTTGAAACATCAAGGCGATTAGGTTGTCTCTTCTACTTTCAATTAATATGATACAGCGGCATGTCCATTTCCCATAAAGTCACTCTTACTTTATTGTGTAATTCCTTGATCATATGCATAAGTTGACATTGAATATACTTTTCTATCTTCACTTTGGTTGGTTTGTGTTGTCTTGGATTTGACTTCACGAGAGCACCGGAGTGAAGTGGGAACAATAGAGACCTAAGGAAGCAATATAAAGGTATGTCACTTATTCCTTCCCATTAGTAGATTCAATGATTACAACTTAGGGAAAGAGTCATGTCTTGTCTTGTTTTTTTCTAGATCCAGGTGGATCTAAGGAGATTTGTTAGTGTCCACACCTACTGATTAGTTCGATAATAGGGGTAGAAGAAGGGAATTTGAGTTATGGCTTGGGAAATGGTCTTCCAAATCAGGATTTTCCCCTTGGGGAGGGGGAAATCGAGGATAAGTGGTGTAGTAGGGTTCTTAGGGAATCCCTGAGGTACAATTTCTTCAACTGGTGGGACATCAAGGTGTGGAGAGGCTTTAGTGGGAGGAATGGTATCTCTGGTGTCATTTCCATTAGAAGATATGACACACACTTGTGTTGAAGGGTGTATAAGAGGTGGTGCTCCATAATATGCCCCCCAGTAAGGATGGGTCCTTAAAAACTCTAGGGCCCATGTCAATGAGTGAATAAGAATCAGAACTAGTGCGAAAAAGAGGCAAGATGTTATCGATGTTGGCGGAATGGTTAGGCTCATATTGTGTAATTTGGTCGATGGTGATGATTTTCCCGTTATAGGGGAACATCATTGTTCGAAACATAGAAGAGGCCATTTCCTTCATAGAGTACATATATCTATGTCCAAACAAGATATTTTAATTGAGTGGGGCATTGATAACCTAAATTTCAATGATGATGTTTTTTACCCCGAGTTGGATGGGGACATTTTGAAAGAGCCCATCAGGGGAGGATGGTCGACCATCATAGGCTCTTAAATTTATGGTGGATGGTACTAGGTCAGGGGAGCCAAGTTTATGCCATACAGTTTTGGACATGATGCATGTGAACGCACCTTCATCAATGATACACTGATGAACTGTGATGTTCTGAATCTTGAATAGTATCTGGAAAGCTACCAGAGTGGGGAGATGAGGTTCTCCATTATCTAGATCAAATGTGATGATTATAGTATCATTTGGGTCGAATTCCCCCAAGGAAAAAAGTAAGGATTTCCATTAAGTTGGATAGGTTTGGAGGACTTCCAATACAGATATGGTTGTAGGAGACTACACCAAGTCATCGACCAAACTGTAATTGTGTGCTGCCCTAGCCTAAGGGTTATTAACATTTTGTCGTAACGAAATTTGAGGGATACAAATGGGGGGTTTAGTGTTAGGGCGTGGAATCATCAAGGGTTTTCTGGATATAGATGGAGATTCTTCCGAAGTGGTGGGAGTAGATTCAGGGGGCACGTTGTATTGACAATCATGAGTTTGCAGGAGAATTTCTTCTTCGCTAGTGAGGATGATATTGTGATCCACTGGATTTCCAAGCTGGATGGGCCCTGGGTTTTGATATTGTCCTATTTGTGGTGGAGCAGGGTGTACCTCATGTTGGGAATTCATCACACCTTGGTGTGGAATAGGGTTTTGAAACATGACCAAGGATGGTTTTTGTCAATACTATTGTGGGATCTGCTAAGGGGTAAGCGACACTAGAGGACATGGTGCATTCATGGATTATTTCATCCATTAAAAGTCAAAAATTTGGGGGAAATGGTGAGTATAATGTCCATGCTCACCATAAAGAGTGCAAGGGAAGTTCATCCAAAGTTTGTTGTTGTTTTTCCTCCCTTGGTGTTTGTTGTTATTGTCCCCTTGGGGGTTCTGGTTACCCTGATTCTGGTTGCCCCCAACGGGTTGGTTTTGTTGGGGTTTATTTTCGCCTGGTCCCGAGTTTTTATTGTTTCAGTTTTTTCATTTCTTTTTGGAATTGTTCGACTGATGGGCCGGATTTTCCATATTCAACTGTTCAAAAGTGTGAATTTTTTGAATGGGAGAGGGATGAACAAAGTTAACGTCGGTGTGTGGTTGTCCATGTGGAGGAGAAACCGGTTGTGGAGGACCAGGAAATGGGAAATACATATTGTTTTTTGGTAACAATCCATAGGGTGCATAGGAAGGTGAAGAGATTTCACCAGTTCCTAGGTTATATGCTGAGGTAGAAGGGGAACCTAAACTTGGTTGAGAAGCTGAGCGCATTATGGATGTCGAAAAGGGTCCACTCATGGGTGGAGGGGGAGAAACAGGGTATGGTTGTTGGTAAGGGGGAGGAGGGTAATAATATGGTTCTCCATATGGTTGCGGATATTGGTGTGCACCATACATAGGTGGTGGTTGGATGTACATGTTGTGGTGTGTCATGCTACCAATCAACCCATATGCAACATGAGACACGTCAGGTTTGTCCTAGCCAAATGGTACGGATCTTAGTGCATCAAGTAATACAGTATATAAGTAACCCGATTGACCATAAATGATGTTGAATTGTTGAACCTTGTTGATGGATTCCTCTTCGGATTGGGGGAAGGTGGATGCCACATCTTTGGCAAGTATAAAGACGAGTAATTTTAGAAACCAATTGAGACATTGTTATTTGGTAGTTTCTTCTTTACATAAACTACATCGTCGATGCCATTCATGAATGTGGTCGTAAATATGCATAACTGAGGTTTTTTTTCACTAAGAGAGCAGTTCCAAACTAGTGTCATGACGAACTGGTAGTTGGAAAAAGGACAAAAAGGCTTTGGACAAGGATTCAAAAGTCACGTGGGACCTCGGTCAAAGTGCAACATTTAGATTTTCGGCCTCAGAAATGGGTCATTGGTTGGATCCCTTCCAAGAGTTGGGTAACTCAAGGGGGGATGCATAGAACAATTGAACCTCAACCTTCAACCCTTTACAGGTATCTCCCTGCCTTATGGTGTAGGAACACTTGACTTGGAGGATTTTAAAGATCCCTATTTGTCAATTTCTAATGTTTGAAAATGTGAGAACCAGATAACAGGGGGTTATTTGGATGCATACCCCCGAGATCCTACCTATACTAAAAATATTACTTTGGCACCTCCTATGGAGGAAAACTTAGTGAGTTTTTAGAAAAAATTTAGATGTGGTGGGATGAGAGATTCAGGGTATGAACCAATCTCATTTGAATTAAGTGGGTGTGGATAATTTCTTTAGGAAATAGTGGGACGTTTTAGAATTCCTTTAGAGAAACCCTACTTCAAACTCCACAATTCAATATGGAAAGTATGTGAGTGAGGAGTGACTTTGTGTGTGAGCAAGTGATAAAATGTGCAAAATTTTAATATTTAGGTGTGAATTTGCAACATGTGGACTTCCTGTGGTCCTTACAAATCTTTGTTACCTATCTTACTAAGTGTCATTGGTAAAACCTTGCAGAATTTTAAAATCCCTAAATAACTAGCATGTGGACATATGGGTCCTTACCAATCCTTTAAATTCCCTAATGTTGTTTACACTAAGAAATCTTGAAAAACTATCCTAGATTGCAAGCATGTGGGCATGTATGGGTCTGTTACTTTGATATTCAAAATATCCTAGTGATGTAAACTAAGAAAGCAATTTCAAGAAACTATCCTAACTTTGCAACATGTGGGCATGTTTGAGCCCTTACAAATTTAGGATGATTTCAAAAGGAAACTAAGAGGATCCCTAGGGGGGATTTTTCCTCTCCTAAAGAATTTTGTTAAGGGAGATGAAATTCCCCCTTAACAACCTTTTTGATTCTCAAGATCTCTCTATGGTGTGAGAGAAGAGAATACTCAATTATTTAAAGTTTGATTTATGGTCGCAATGCAAGTGTTTTTATATGTGATAGCAATAACCTCAACTTAAATTTTACAAACCAAACAAGCCATCCATGTGGTAACCAAAAAAGGAGAGCAGAATATATGGTTATTTTTACCCCCTAAGTGTCTATGTTTATCTAACCTTTCATATGGGAAAGGAGTCTAAGTGGAGTGCATTTACAATTTTCATGAAAGAAAAAATTTGAAGGCTAGGGGCCTTCAAATTATCACAAAAATCCTTACAATTTTGAAACTCTGGAAATGTGTGTGGGTTACATTTCAGACAAAGGTGTAGTGGGTGCATAGTGTGCAGAATTTGTAGAGAACATAAGTCTTTTAAGCACATAGTGCATTGAGTGCGCGTCTGTAGGTTGGAATACCCGCGCACGTTCTGATATGCGTCCATGGGAAAAAATTTGAGTGAAATTATCCTCCTCCAGCTCAGAACTTGGCTCTTGACAGGTAAGGCTATGCCATTTTTGGTACCTGCAAGATAAATGGATTAAAAATAAGTTATCTCTAAGCCCAAATAGGGTGGAAATTGATACCTTTCCCCCTATGGTCGCCAATTTGTTGTATCTATTTTGTCACTTGGGTGAGAAAAACAAGGGAACTTACATGCCTATTTGGGCCTGCTATATAAGACATAGGTTAGTGCATGGGTTAAAAAAACCAAACACATGAAATAAACAAATAAACAAACTAAAACAACTAATTAAATAAAACTAGAATTGTTAAGAACCAAATATCAATATAGCATAGAAAAACCTCAGAATAAGTACTCAACGCCTTGAAAAAGAGAGAATTTCATATAATAAGCCTCTTTGAGGGGGAACCTCCTTTTACCCCACACAAATGTTCAAGTACAATATGATTCCAAATGAAAATGTCTCCTTGGTATATATATGAGACTAGGAGGTATAATTACAACAAATGGAATAAAGCCGACATAAATAAAATAACATTACTAGTGTAATATGCCCCAATTAAGTGGTAATGAGCCAATATTAGGGCTTAACATGCCCCTCCCCTTGAGACAAGTGTTGTCTGCAATGCTTGAGTAACTCTGAATGATTTTGTATAAAAGACTCATCTTCCCAAGTGGAATCTTCAACTGGTAGTTTGCTCCATTTAATGAGATACTCTGAAATGGATATATTCCTCAATTGGTGAATTCTTGTGTCAGTGATGGCTTCAGGATCCAATATGATTTTTCCTTCCTCATCAAGTTCTGGAAATATAGTTTGAAATTGGATCTTGTCACCTATAACCTTCTTTAAGAATGAAACATGGAAAATTGGGTGTACTCGTGAAGATGCAGGAAACTCAAATTTGTATGCCATAGTACCAATCTTTTACAACACCTTATAAGGGCCATAGTACTTTGGTGATAATTTATTATCCTTTTTGGCATGCTTGAGGGACATTTGTTTGTATGGTTGTAGTCTTAAAAACACCCAATCCCCTACTTCAAAACTTCTTTCACTACGATGTTTATCTGCTTGATGTTTCATGCGATTATGTTCCATGGTCAGGTTGTCCTTTAGGATTTGGAGAACTTGTTGTTGATGCTTGATGTGATCTTCCACTACTTGAACCTTATATTTTTCTTTTTAGAGAAGAAATGATGGAAGGAGGGTGGTATCCATAGAGTGCCATAAATGGTGTCATTTTTGTTGCAGTATGAATGGAAGTGTTATACCACCATTCTGCCAAGGGTAACCATTTGAACCATTGTGTTTGTTTATCAGAGACAAAGAAACGAAGGTAGCCTTCCAGACATTTTTTCACTATCTCGGTATTTCCATTAGATTGAGGATGATAGGATGAGCTATGAGCCAATTGAGTACCCAAACAAGAAAATAATTATGCCCAAAAATGTTCAGTGAAGATGGGATCTCTGTCATTTACAATAATCTTTGGGCTGCCATGTAGATTTTGAACTGTCTCCATGAATGCGGTGGCAAATGTACTAGCTTTGAAGGGATGAGAGAGTGCACAAAAGTGTGTGTACTTGGTCAATCTATCAACAATCACAATGATGACACACTTTCCTTCAGACTTCGGTAACCCTGTGATGAAATCCATGAAAACCTCCTCCTAGCACTAACTTGGGATGGCTAGTGGTTGTAAAAGACCTTGGGTCTTAAATGTTTCTACCTTATTTTGTTGGAAAACCAAACATTCTGCCACAAACCTTTGAACATCATTTTTAATGCCATCCCAAAAAAAATCCTTCTTGACTCTATGGTAGGTTTTCAAAAATCTTGAGTTCCCTCCTACTAGAGAGGTGTGCAATTCCAATAATACCTTTTGTTTGAGTTGGGAGTTATTACATAAATATAAGCGATCTTTGTACCATAGTGAATAATTTTGACATGTAAATGTATCTAATGCACTGGAATCCTGCTGCAACCTTTGAATGAGAGTCCACACTTTTTCATCATTCTTCCAATCATCCCTTGCTTCTATTATTCAATTGGGTTGGATGATCGAGATAGCATAGAGAAAGGCCTCAACATCCTCATCCTTTCTTGAGAGTTCATCTGCCACAACATTTTGCTTCCCCTTTTTATAGACGATTTCAAAATCATAACCCAATATCTTGGTTACCTATTTTTTCTGTTCTTCTGAAGACAGTCTTTGTTCCAAGAAGTATTTAAGACTATCATGATCTATTTTGACCTTGAAGTGCCTACCTATTAGGTAAGGATGCCATTTCTTCAATGCATGTAGTACTGCCATCATTTCCTTCTCATAAATGGGTTTGTGTAAGTCCTTTCCCTTGAGTGGTCAACTTTCAAAATCCAAGGGCCTTCCTTCTTGCATTAGGACAACACCAATTCCATTTCCTGAGGCATCACATTCCACAATAAAGGTTTTTGTGAAGTTTGGAGTGGTCAAGACAGGACCTTTTCACATCACCTCTTTAAGTTGTTCAAAAGCTTTAGTTGCCTCCAGAGTCCATGAAAATTCATCCTTCTTAGTTAGTGTCATTAAAGGTGCTACTATTCTTCCATAGTGTCGAACAAACTTGCGATAATAACCTATCAAACCCAAAAATCCTCTAAGATTCTTCAATGTTTTGGGAATTGGCCACTCCATCATGTCCTTAATCTTGTTAGGGTCTTCCTTAACACCTTCATGAGATAGAATATGACCCAAATACTCTACCTCCTTCACTCCAAAGAAACATTTGGATGGTTTGGCATATAGTTGTTGCTCCTTTAGTAGTTGTAGCACCTTGTTAACATGTCACAAATGATCCTCCCAAGACTTGATATAGATTAGTATATCATCAAAAAATACTAACACAAATTTTCGAAGGAAGGGCATGAAAATGGAATTCATCAACCCTTGGAATGTGGAAGGTGCATTTATAAGGCCAAAATGGATGACCAAAAGTTCATAATGGCCTTCATGAGTTCAGAATGTTGTTTTTGGGATATCTTCTTCCTTCATTCTAATCTGATGACACCCTGAATTGAGATCCAATTTTTTGAAATAGATTGCTCCATGTAGTTCATCTAACAATTCATCAATGTCAGGAATAGGAAACTTATCTTTAATAGTGATCTCGTTGATCTCTCTATAATCTAGACACATACGCCATGAGATATCTTTCTTGAATACCATTACCACTGGTGTAGAGTAAGAACTTTGGCTAGGTCTAATAATGCCAACCTCTAACATTTCTTCAACCATGCGCTCAATTTCACTCTTCTGGGCATAATGGTATCTGTATGGCCTGATGTTAGGAGGAACACTCCCAGGAATTAGGTGAATTTCAT
>SNQJ01S0002016.1:160648-175315 GCA_010110895.2 Picea sitchensis | reverse complement strand
CATGATCATGACTTCCAGTGGGTGGAAGACCTTTGGGAATATCTTCAAATACTTTGGAATGCTTATCAATGATCCCTTGGAGATCTTGAGGAATAGATGGCTTAGATGTTTGAACATATAGTGAGCATAGTTGTGCAATAATGACTTGATGCCCCTTTTTCAATAATTTTGTCATGCCATTAGAGATTATCACCTTAGCGGGTTTCCCTGTGATACCTCTTAAATCAATTTCTTTTCCTTCCAATGAAAATTTCATGAAAAGTTCTTGAAAATTAAAAGCCATTGTTCCTAATGATTGTAACCATTGGATTATGTTGACGGGTGAGATTAACCACTCGTTAACTGGAGGAGTGAATCTGGTATGGGGTTGTCTAATTAACCCAAGTTGTTTGGATTAATTCACTCCGACGGGTTTAGCGGCTCCGTTGGATGATCTAAGTCCTAAAGAAAGTGAAAAAAAACTAAAGGAAAAACAATGATCTAATAAATAACAATCGCTGAAAACTATATATACATATACTAATACTTATAAAATAATTATTGTTATCATAAGTACAATATATACAAATAATTATATTTATAATATATATATAATATATACAAACTACGAATTTTAATCTAAATCCGTGAAAATCGAATGTAAATTGATTTTTTAGACAATAGTAAAACTATTATCTAATCTTTTGATTTGTTTTCTTATGATGTTTAAATTTAAGAAATCGAATATCAAACTATCTAATTAAACAGAAGAAATAACAGATATTAGAAAGTATTTTAACTACAGAGAACTTCTATATTTATTATACTAATGAAATCAAATAACAGGCTGACCTGTTATCACATCCAATATTTGTTCAATGTGTAGCCTCTAGTCACCTTATTTGATGAGGTAAACCTGCAACAGATCCCGAAATTGCTCCTAATAAATGTAAAGCAGTAATGATGGAGTTTGAATCATAACAACAAAACACATGATAGATGCAGTCACAGTAATCTTATAAACTTAGAAGCAGTCACAATAAGATAATTCTTCCTGTGAGAACTTCCGTATAAACATTTGATCGAAATTAGAGATAAACCTCTTAATTCAAATTGAACGAATGATTACTATGTGTTATATCTGGGACACAAAAATATGGATAGTATATAATATTTAATCATATCAACTGATAATAAACCACGATGACAAAAGCAATCATAATCTATTAAAAAATTGAAATAAACACAACTTGAATAAAAACATTATACAGAAAAGCTAAAGCTGTGACGTGTATCATATTCCATTCAATTCTGTAGTGAAACATGCATATTCTTGTCCCAGGATGAGATGATTAATGCTTACAAAATAATAGGCTTATATAGGTTCCAGGAAACAAAACTATTTCATGTTGATAATATCAAATCTGTTTCAAAAATATGGGGGATGCAACCTCCCTGATTTCACTAGATATCAAAACTATCAAGAGTCTAATTTTGTCTATCAAAATGGATAACAGATATGGTTGGGAGATCTTCAGAAGTGTCTCCTATCATCTTAGAAATCATGGACTCCTTAATCTTCCTGAAAATAAATGAAAATAAGAAGATTTCATATATGACTTCAATCATCAAATCAAACAATTCGAATTTACTTAACTGGCTACAGAATCTTACGATTTTGTAGCTAGTTATAATAGCACATGCAATATTATTCTATAAAAACAAAAGAAACTAATTCTAATAATAAAATAGTTTATCTAATCAAATCAAATATCCTACTTTAAAAACAACAAATGATTATGCTAACTAATTCATACCTCAAATCACAAACCGAATCATGTCAAGAAACCTTGGAATTTATGACAGCTGTAGCTACTTCTACATTTTTGAAAATGACACATCCTGTAGTTTTTAGGCATTTCTCCTTTGCTTGGTTTATGTATTTGAGTCTGTTGTTCTCGTTCTTAAACATATCCACTTGGTATTTTAAAGATTTAAGTCGTGACTGTAGAAATGGAACATCAGTATAATACATGTCGATCCACGATCTACACTCATCACATTGTGACTGTAGGGACTGTGCATGAACAACATTATGGGTCAGTGAATTCTCCATGCGAATGGTAGGCTTATCATAGAGTTGAATACCAGGAAATTTTGGGTCATCCTTTAGACAAGGAGGCAAGTTGTTAACATAGTCGTAGGGTCTGTCAGGGTAAAATCCGTATGACATGGGGTCCTCTTCAGCCAGGAATTTTTCTATTTCCGAGTCTAAATCTTCGCTCACTTATTGAAATTAACATCGACGCTGCCCTTGTGTTTCTTCCCTGTAGGTTTCATAACAGTTTTGTTGCAACTCTTTAGGTCTAAGACCAGTCGATTGTCTTGTTGGATAACATTAGGGTAGCTTGAGGGTTTGTTATTAGGGTAAAAATCACAGGTCTGGAGTGGTGGGGAAGAGGCCATAGGGTTCACAAGGGTTTCTACGATAACCAACTTATTGACCTGTCCCAACTCATGGTCACCAAAACCAGTTTGTATGATAAATGAATCCCAACAGTCGTTTTGGGACTGTAACTGGTGCACAAGGATAATTTTAATGAGCCCATGGTGAAATAAACTTGAATCTGACCTCTGTTTCCTAAACTGTTTACCCATCTTATACAAACTTCTGAGTAGAAAGTAGGGCATATTCAATGAAAAAACAATGAAAATCATAAGTAAGCGCAGATGATATAGGAAAACTAATCTGAATCTTCCTTCACATGTAATGAATTGCTTCACAATAGCTAGTAGATCATGTCACCTAGGTTTTAAGGATGAAACTAGCATACCTCGATCGCAACTGGTTATTTTTCATGAGGTGAACATCAAAGTCTAGGGGACCTCCTCAACTTTCTCATTCTTGAACCATTTCTACCCAACTGTTGGAAAACCCATGGCTTGGCTTAAGAACTCTTATGTTACCTCCAGTTGCACACCACCTATCTTTTCCCTACAGCCATCAAAAGTCAAGGCAAACTCTTGGGCGACTCGAAGATTGAAACCCTTAAATTTTTAGATGAATAAATGCCAACCGCTCCTTTCTAAATCTTCCCTGGCGTTATCATATGATAGTAGGGTTTGGGTGCCATTCGGATCAACCCTTACCACTGGAGCCATGTCGAATTTAAGGGAATTCACACAGAACTCACAGGTAGGGTTTGGTAGAAGACCACAAAGCCATAGCCCCGAGCCTTATCAAAACAATGTTGTTACAATACAAACGATGGGCAAAGATGTTAATCACAAGGTGTGTGAGGGACTTCGTGAAGCCCAACACCATGCAAAAGAGTAATGGCATGTTGTACTTTGTATGCCACCTTGGCATTGGGTACATATTAGGATCAGATCACTTTGAAAACCATAGTATGCACATTCATAGATTAATTACAAATGTAAGTGCATCGAATAAAAATTGAATAATTCAAAGTTTCGTGAATAAAAAATCCATCAATATCAATATAAAAAATCGAATATTAATGAATGGAGGTCTTGCTCTTATGAAACCAAGGCATGCTTATAACCAAAAGGGTCATAAACAAGGAGACAACATGTTCATAGCAAAAATATGACAATTCTATAATAAACCACATGAGCAATTTTCCTTTAATAAAAAATTAAAACAAAAATGTCAATTCCAGCCGCGAGTTTTCATGCTTACAGTCATGAAAACAAAAATCAAAAAGAAGATATGTAAAAAGCGACAAGTGACAAGTGTCGTTTAGTGACAATGCTCATGACGAGTAATGAAAATTTAGAGACCCTGTGTAGGCAGCTTACAAACAATAGAAATTATATCATTGCTGCCAACAATGGCGACATGTTGGGAGAAGCAGTTATCTTTGCCAAATGAATGAGTTCAGATTAGAATGATCAGAAAAAACTTCAAATCGAAAACGACAGAAAAGTTGTCTGAACATCGTAAATAATTATAATTCATTCCAGTTTCCAACAACTGTTATTTTTTTAAAGAGACGAAGACTGATGACAATCTTAACAAAAGAGAGCCATGATATTAAAGTTAAAATATTCAATACTATTAACAGGGTCGTTGTTGCCAGCAGGCATCCATAGCCTCGACAGGGATGTCAATTAACCCACTCTGATATATGTATCCTGCCAAGAAGTTCTAGATCAGAACGAAGGACATTTAAGGTAAAAAAGAATGCATATCTGAGAATTTTCTTTTACCTGACATTCCTTCACTGCCAACGGGCCTGTTCAGTACCTCGATGAAGTTATCTTGGCATCATGCATGCATTTACCCATAGCCAGTAGACCTGTTTAGTATCCCGGTGGGTTTACAAGCACTTCCCACAACTCTCTGAAAATTTATTTTGTTTTTAAGAATATTTAATAGAGCAGGGTGACGCTGAAAATTCTAGTTTTTTAACACATCTTAGTATGTTACAGACCTTGAAGAAATTTCTTAGCTATCTTTCATTAAGATCTAGAAATAGTTTATTAATAAAACCGACTTTCAAGAGCAAGGAGACATCTCCGAGTTGTTCTCTTAAGGAACAGGGACAACGTAAAAAGAATTTTTATGGATGATCGTGAATACCTTCAGTTGCAGATTGAAATCAAGAAACGCTTTTCAAACAACAAGTTATCTTCAACATGGTTGCAAACTCAGAGAAATACCACAATTGATGTTTAAACAACTTTCAACAATCATTTTGGAGGGGAAATTTTTCTATTATTTTTGTTTGAACTAGCCCATGATGTAGGCATATATGTTTCAAAAGAAAGACCGATAAGAAAAAAGGAAAAAATCAAAACAAACCAGCAAAGAAAAATAAACAGCAAACAAAACAAAAAATATTTACATAGGGTGCATGGGGGCGTCATCAGGAAAAGTACCTTTTTAGAGCTTGGCCATTCACAGGAAAGGTGTCTGGATGTCCCTCTAAATTTTGTAATCGAAAGGAACTGGGACCCAATTTCTCAGTAATTAAAAATGGTCCCAACCGCAAGTTCTGAAACTTAGTATGCTCTCTTTTTCCCTCATGAGGTTTGTCCCATTTTAGGACAAGGTCACCTACCCCAAAATTTCTGTCAGAGGTAGAATTGGAATCAAACCAGTTTTTAACAATGAGTTGATGTTGATCCAATTTCCGTTTTGCTTGAGCCCTCACTTCTTCTAATTTTAACAAAGCATTAATTCGACTCTCCAAGGGGGGACAATCTTCTTCCTATACCTTTTGCAATAACTGCAGATATGGAAGAAGGACATGTGGTGGAAGAATCGCTTCCCTGTTGTAAACGAGAAAGAAAGGTGAGTTACCCACAACAGTTTTAGGAGTTACTCTATCAGCCCAGATTGCATTTAATAGTGCGTTATGCCAATTTTTTATGGTTTTTGGAGACCGTTCTCTTGATACTTTTGATCAGATTTTTATTAGTTGATTCTGCCAAACCATTTCCTTAGGGGTAATAACTGGCAGAGTACTTTAATTTAATTCCTTTTTCTAGAGCGAAATCACTCATTTCAAGAGACGAAAAATAAGAAGCATTGTCAAATACCAGGCATTCAGGGATGCCAAAACGAGTGATAATATTTGAATTCAAGAAGGATATTACCTGGCTGGTATTTACAGCATTTAATGCAGAAGCCTCAAACCACCTGGTCAAATAATCTATGGTTGTTATGATATATTTATGTTGCTGAGAGGATGGCGGATTGATTGGGCCTATAATATCCAGACCCCACTGCTGAAAAGGGGAGTGTACCAAAATTGGTTGCAAAGGGAAAGCTGGTTTTGGTATCCGTCCTGATGCCTTTTGACAAATCACACACTTGCAACATAAAGCATGAGCATATTTAAAAAGGGTAGGCTAGTAACAGCCTTCTCTTAATAATTTATGGGCAGTGGTTTCTCCACCGAAATGCCCACCAGCTTCTCCCGCATGTAATTCCAATAAGACTTTTTCTGCTTCATCTTTCTCAAGACTGCGCATTAGTACTCCATCAAAGTTTTGACGAAACAAAATACCATTAATCAGCTGAAAAGAAGCATATTTTAATATTAGTGCTTTCATTTTTGTGGGATCAAGGTGATGGGGAGCTGATCCATGTATAAGACAAAATTTTATATCATCATACTAGGAACTAACAGGGTTTTGCATAGAACAGATTTGATTTTGATAGTGTTATCCTAGATTTAACATATTAGTTTCTTCTTGTTGTTCTACAGCTGAATTGATGACCAAATTGCATAAACCTTGGCCTCTTACTATTTGTGCTAAGGTGATTTCTATGTCATATTCTTGTAAGGATGTGACCCAGTTTTCCCTTTTTTCATCTAATTCTTTTTGTACTAACAAATTTCTGACCGTCGGGTAAGGCACAATGATTTTCGTCCTGGATTTCAACAGATAAGATTGGAAGTGCTTTACTGCTTTGAAAACAGCATAGGCTTGTTGATCTTAAGTTCCGCCCCCTTGAAGGCTGAAATCATAAAGGCGATTGGGACCTCATTGTTTTCAATGTTCTTTTGAGTTAGGACAGCAGTGTAAGATCAGTCTGAGGCAAAAGTGTAGAGGGTGAAGTCTTGCAAAAAGTCGGGGCTCATTAGAGAAGGAGCGTCTATTATGGCATTTTTTATTGAATCAAAAGCCTAGCTTTCTAAAGGTCCCCAATGGTACTGTACATCCCTTTTTATTAGGTTTTGTAATGGTCTCACCATTTCTGAAAAGTTGGGGACGAATCTCCTAGCAAAGTTTATCTGACCTAAGAAAGATTGCATGGAATTTTTTGACGAGGGAGGGGGCAGTTTTGAAATGACTTGAGTTCTTTCAGGGTTGATAATCATCCCTTCTCTCGATACAATGAATCCGAGGAGCTTACCTTGTTCTACTGCGAAGATAGATTTTTTAGGATTCAAAGAAATGTCGTACTTACGACATTGTTGTAGAACAGATCTTAAATGAGCTATATGATCTTCTTTATTTTTCGAGAAGACAGTGACATCATCCAGGTAGACTACTACAGATTGATTGATTAAGTCGTGGAAATCGATGTCCATCTCTCTCTGAAAAGTGGCACCGGCGTTTATGATTCCAAAGGGCATATTTCTATTAGCATAGGTGCCCCATGGAGTGTGGAAGGTGGTTTTAAGTTGATCTAAGGGGGACATAAGGAATTGGTTATACCCTGAAAAACCATCCAACAAGGACAATCTTTCAGAACTAGATACCTATTGAAGGATCTGTTCCATGGGAGGGACAGGGTAGTTGTCTTTATCAAACACTCGGTTAAGATTTCGAAAATCAACACATAGTCGAATTTCACCACTCTTCTTTCTGACAGGGACAAGATTAGAAACCCATTGTGTGTGCCTAACTAGGAAAATTATCTTAGCATTCAGGAGTTTATTTAATTCCTTCTTGACCGTTGGTTCGAGTTTTGGGTGCATTTTCCTTAACTTTTGTTGAAAAGGTTGGGTTTGGGGTTTCATGGGAATAATGTGTTGTATGATGTTAGGATCAAAGGTTTTTAGGTCGTCGTACGTCCAGGCAAAAATATCTTTGAATTCCTTAAACAACTTAATAAATTCTACCTTTTCTTGCTCAGAACACCCTAACCCTAAATTAATGTACTGTGGATTGTCTTTAGTTCCCAAATTTACTTTTTCATGCGTCAAGGAGGAACTATTCGTTTTACAGTTCACTGATTTTCTGAACTTGTCGTGAAGATCATAAAAATTTTCTAATCTAACCACAGATTTCAGGATAGAGTTTACCATGTCTGATGAAGATTTTGGGGATCTCAGATCTAGTATTACCATGAAATCATGAAGATTTTCATCATGAGTAACTTCATCAATCACCCCGCCCTGGAAAGTTTCTTCCATATGCAGAAAACTTATAATCTGTTGATCATCATCAAAGACTCTCCAATTTGTGATGTTGTCTAGAACGGACAGTCTGAACAGTAGGTCGATAGAAAATGCATTCGGAGACAAGCCTTCTGCAGGAAAAAGTTTTGATCAAGTGATGTTAGCTAACAAATCAGCTTCTGAATTATTCAATCTAGGAATAGAATTTATGTTAAATGCGGAAAACTTGTTCATCAAATTCCATACCTCAGTCTGATATCTTTTAAGGTGCGGAGATAAGTAGTGGATATAATTTTTTACCTATCTAACCACGATTTCTGGATCACCAAAGACAGTCAAATTTTGAATGTTCATATCTAATGCTTTTATGAGGCCTTGCAGGAGTGCCTCATATTCAGTTGTGTTGTTTGTACATTCGAATTCTAACCGGAAAGCAATTAGAGTCTTGTTACCTGCTGGATCGATGAGTACACACCCCACACCATCTCCTTCCTTAGATTTTGACCCATCAAAGTAAAGAGACCATATTTGATTTTCGTCGAGTGTATGGGACAATTGAGAGAAGGTTGTTGACTGCGTGCATGTCATAACTTCAGATTGTTGTTCTGGGTTAGTGATGGTGGAAGTTTCGGCCATGAAATTGCCAAAAAAAGTATTCATCCTCTGTATTTTAGGCGAATTGGCAGAAGGAGTAAATGGTTCATTGGGATCATTTAAATCAGTCACCGTGAACTTTAGATAATGTTCACGATTTACCTTGATTCTGTTGGGCTTTCCATTCTTGGGTAGCCACAAGTGAGACCAATCCGTTGCAAAATAGCCATGTAATTATTCTGACCAGTCTCTACTTAAAATCAAACCATAAACTTCTGGGATATCTACAACAATGATATCAATCACTTGATGAACTTTAGGATTAGATGACAATCTCATAAGTACATTCTTTAATTCGCCTATCACTTTAACACTAGTTCGATCAAGCTGGATAATTTTCAAGCTGGATGGTTGAACTTCAGCATTAATCTTTTGAAAAACAGACCAAGGAATTACGTTAGATGATGCACCTGAATCTACCATGCAATTATGCACATTCCTATTGAAAATTTCAAAAGTTAACAAAAAGGGAGGGACATTTATGCAAGTACTAACAGTAGAAGTTTGTTGTTTTTTAATCGCAACCTCTGAAACTAGTTTATCTACATTCGTTACATTATTTATAGGAAGGTCTCCTTTATCATGAGGCTCGGCTATAGTTTTGGTGGAGGTCTTCTGAGGAATTTTGGGGTTGTTTTGAACACCTTTGTTGTTGTTTGGATTGTTTTTTTTGTTGTTCTCTGCAATATTCTGCAACATTTTTTGCAGAAGAAAAGGGAATTTTAATAATTCGTAAACAGAAATGTTAGCCCGAAGATTTTTTAGATCTTCAATCAAATCATAATCTAAACTTGGGTTTACTGAATTCTGTTTAGTCTCAATCGATTTAGACTGTTTTGGAGGCAAAGTCGTCGTAATTGTTGTCTTGCTCCTAGTATTGTAAGGGTGGACTGTTTTGAAATTAGCTTGAAAAATGCTATCTGAAAAATGTCCAAAAATGTTTGGAGCAGATTCATCTTCTTCTACTGTCTCTTGTTCAACTACCTCTTCAGGAATCTCGAGAGGAATCAAGTTATCGTGTGCTTCTAGGATCATTTGAATAGAAAATTGTAGGCTTTCTAGATTTAGGCCTTTAGTATTTGAATTGGGTCAGTTTGTAGGAAAGGGATTCTTAAAAGGGGGTTTGTAAGGCCCTTTGCTTGAAGAGGCTTCTTCAACTGACCTTTTCAAATCTATAACTTGATTGGAAAATTTCTGAACGACTTTCTGTAAGTTTTCTAAATCAGAACTCTCAGGTTGAGCTTTGTTTTGGGGAGGTCTAGGAAGGATTTCAATTTTCTTCTTGAAGGATGAATTGGTCTCTTTCTCGTTACTGGTAGTGTCTTTTAAGCTGAGAATGTCTTTCTCGATCAGACTGGCCTCTTCGAAGGCTTCTATCAACGTGGCTTTCTTGGATCTCTTTACCCAAATGGCTATGTTTTGATGTAAGGCTTTCGTGTAGTATGCGACAATAAGATTCTCGACAGGCATCGAATCTGTGGGGATTTGGTTTTTTAGTGTCAGGAACCTTTGATTAAAGTCTTTGATCTTTTCTTTGGGGTTCATTTTTAAACTAGAAAGCTCCATGACTAGAACTTCAGGAGACTTGTCATCTCCGAACTTCTCAAGGAAACAGGATTCAAATTTCTCCCATGACATGATGGTGTGGGGTTGTTGGTCAAAGTACCAAGTAGAGGCATTACCTTCAAAGGTGTAGGGAAACAATTTACAGACTACGTCTTTGTGCTCAACACTATGGAGTCTAATGGCTAGCATAAACTTTTTGATGTGATCTTCAGTGATCTTTTTGGAGTCTGGGTCAAATTTAGGGAGCCATTTCTCTGAGTGTTTGGGCAAAGGATGTTGAGGCCCAGGTATGGCCACTGCATCTTGGTCAAGCCAGGGTCTGGTAGGATTGTTCGAATTGGCCATAGGTGTGGGTGGTGTCGAAGGTTGGGATGAGGAACTGCCTTCATCTGAGGATTCTCCTCCAGAAGAAGAAGGAGATGAAGGAGGTGGTCATGGTGGAATACCAGATACTCCTGCTGCAGGAGTGAGGATTGGATCTGTAGGGTTTAAGGTAAGGTCAGTACCTCCAAGTTGTTCTCTGATATCAGAGAAGTCTAATGGTTGATTCAAAGGTCGTTTTGGTTTTCTTATACGGGCTAAGGCACTGTGTGTTCTTATGAGGGATTGACGAACAATCTCTTTTATATCACCACTTGAAGGATTTGGAGTTACTGGTTCAACCGTGATCCGTTGTTTGTCGTTTGATGTGGTTGTTGTTTGAGGGACAATGTTTTCATCTGAACGACTTCTAGTTACTATAGGTGAGCAGGTAGGTGGGGGAGGAGTCTTACGACTTCCTCATGCCATTAACAGTTTTCAAGCCCTCCTTCTAGCACCATTTGTTGACGGGCGAGATTGACCGCTCATCAACTGGAGGAGTGAATCTGGTCCGAGGTTGTCTAATTAACCCAAGCCGTTTGGATTAATTCATTCTGACGGGTTTAGCAGCTCCGTTGGCCGATCTAAGTCCTAAAGAAAGTGAAAAAAAACTAAAGGAAAAACAATGATCTAATAAATAACAATCGCTGAAAACTATATATACATATACTAATACTTATAAAATAATTATTGTTATCATATGTACAATATATACAAATAATTCTATTTATAATATATATATAATATATACAAACTACGAATTTTAATCTAAATCCGTGAAAATCGAATGTAAATTGATTTTTTAGACAACAGTAAAACTATTATCTAATCTTTTTTATTTGTTTTCTTATGATGTTTATATTTAAGAAATTGAATATCAAACTGTCTAATTAAATAGAAGAAATAACAGATAGTAGAAAGTATTTTAACTACAGAGAACTTCTATATTTGTTATACTAATGAAATCAAATAACAGGCTGACCTGTTATCACATCCAATATATGTTCAATGTGTAGCCTCTAGTCACCTTATCTGATGAGGTAAACATGCAACAGATCCTGAAATTGCTCCTAATAAATGTAAAGCAGTAATGATGGAGTTTGAATCATAACAACAGAACACGTGATAGATGCAGTCACAATAATCTTATAATCTTACAAGCAACCATAATAAGATAATTCTTCCTGTGAGAACTTGCGTATAAACGTTTGATCGAAATTAGAGATAAACCTCTTAATTCAAATTGAACGAATGATTACTATGTGTTATATCTGGGACATAAAAATATGGATAGTATATAATCTTTAATCATATCAACTGATAATAAACCACGATGAAAAAAGCAATCATAATCCATTAAAAAATTGAAATAAACATGACTTGAATAAAAACATTATACAGAAAAGCTAAAGTTGTGACGTGTATCATATTCCATTCAAGTATGTAGTGAAACATCCATAGTCTTGTCCTAGGCTGAGATGATTAATGTTTAGAAAATAATAGACTTATATAGGTTCTAGGAAACAAAACTATTTCCTATTGATAATATCAAATCTATTTCAAAAATACAGGGGATGCAACCTCCCTGATTTCACTAGATATCAAAACTATCAAGAGTCTAATTTTGTCTATCATAATGGATAACATATATGGTTGGGAGATCTTCAGAAGTGTCTCCTATCATCTTAGAAATCATGGACTCCTTAATCTTTATAAAAATAAATGAAAATAAGAAGATTTCAGATATGACTTCAATCATCAAATCAAACAATTCGAATTTACTTAACTGGATACAGAATCTTACGATTATGTAGCTAGTTATAATAGCACATGCAATCTTATTCTATAAAAATAAAAGAAACTAATTCTAATAATAAAACAGTTTATCTAATCAAATCAAATATCCTACGTTAAAAACAACAAATGATTATGCTAACTAATTCATACCTCAAATCACAATCCGAATCATGTCAAGAAACCTTGGAATTTATGACAGTTGTAGTTGCTTCTACATTTTTCAAAATGACACATCCTGTAGTTTTTAGGCATTTCTCCTTTTCTTGGGTTATGGATTCGAGTCTATTGTTCTCGTTTGTCAACATATCCACTTGGTCTTTTAAAGACTTAAGTCGTGACTGTAGCAATGGAACATCAGTATAATACCTGTCAATCCACAATCAACACTCATCACACTGTGACTGTAGGGACTGTGCATGAACAACATTATGCGTCGATGAATTCTCCATGTGAATGGTAGGCTTATCATAGAGTTGAATACCAGGAAATTCTGGGTCATCCTTTAGACAAGGAGGCAAGTTGTTAACATAGTTGTAGGGTCTGTCAGGGTAAAATCCGTATGACATGGGGTCCTCTTCAGCCATTAATTTTTCTATTTCCAAGTCTAAATCTTCACTCACTTCAATCGTGTTTTTTGTGTTTGCACAGGGTTTGATTTTATTTCGAACACTTCATGAAATCAAACGACCAACCCTTTTATTCTTGAAATTAACATCGACGTTGCCCTTGTGCTTCTTCCCTGTAGGTTTCATAGGAGTTTTAGTGCAACTCTTTGGGCCTAAGACCGGTTGATTGTCCTGTTGGATAATATTAGGGTAGCTTGAGGGTTCATTATTAGGGGAAAAATCACAGGTCTGGAGTGGTGGGGAAGAGGTCATAGGGTTCACAAGGGTTTCCACGATAACCGACTTATCGACCTGTCCCAACTCATGGTCACCAAAACCATTTTGTATGATAAATGAATCCCAACAGTCATTTTGGGACTATAACTGGTGCACGAGATAATTTTAATGAGCCCATGGTGAAATAAACTTGAATCTAACCTCTTTTTCATAAACCGTTTACCTATCTTATACAAACTTCTGAGCAGAAAGTAGGGCATATTCAATGAAAAAGGAATGAAAATCATAAGTAAGCACAGATGATATAGGAAAAATAATCTTAATCTTCCTTGACACGTAATGAATTGCTTCACAATAGCTAGTAGATCATGCCACCTAGGTTTTAAGGATGAAACTTGCATACCTCGATCGCAACTGGTTATTTTTCGTGAGGTGAACATCAAAGTCTAGGGGGCCTCCTCAACTTTCGCATTCTTGAACCATTTATGCCCAACTACTAGAAAACCCGTGGCTTGGCTTAATAACTCTTCTGTTACCTCCAGTTGCACATCACCTATCTTTTCCCTACATCCATCAAAAGTCAAGGAAAACTCTTGGGTGACTCGAAGATTGAAACCCTTAAATTTTTCGATGAATAAGTGCCAACCGCTCCTTTCTAAATCCTCCCTAGCGTTATCATATGATAGTAGGGTTTGGGTGCCATTCGGCTTGACCCTTACCACTAGAGCCATGCCGAATGGAAGGGAATTCACACAGAACTCACTGGTAGGGTTTGGTAGAAGACCACAGAGCCATATCCCCAAGCCTCATCAAAATAATGTTGTGACAATACAAACGGTGGGCAAAGGCATTAATCACAAGGTGTGTGAGCGACTTCGTGAAGCCCAAGACCATGCAGAATAGTAATGGCATGTTGTACTTAGTATTCCACCTTGGCATTGCGTACATATTAGGATCAGAACACTTTGAAAACCATAGTATGCACATTCATATATTAATTACAAAGGTAAGTGCATCGAATAAAAATTGAATAATTCAAAGTTTCGTGAATAAAAAATCCATCAATATCAATATAAAAAATTGAATATTAATGAATGGAGGTCTTGCGCTTTTGCAACCAAGGCATGCTTAGAACCAAAAGGGTCATAAACAAGGAGGACAACATGTTCATAACAAAAATATGACAATTCTATAATAAACCACATGAACAATTTTCCTTTAATAAAAAATTAAAACAAAAATGTCAATTCCAGCCGCGAGTTTTCATGCTTACAGTCATGAAAACAAAAATAAAAAATAAGGTATGTAAAAAGCGACAAGTGACAAGTGTCATTTAGTGACAATGCTCATGACGAGTAATGAAAATTTAGAGACCCTGTGTAGGCAGCGTACAAACAATAGAAATTATATCATTGCTGCCAACAGATTCCTAGTAAAACATCAGCACCACCCATGGGTATAGAAATCATTGGACTATTCATTACATATTCCCCCATAGTAATATTGATCTTATTTCATTTTCCTGAGCAATTGATAGTTCCTCCATCTGCAATCATTACTTGAAACTCTGGCGTTGGATATACAAA